>CM024754.1:109033627-109105366 GCA_014218235.1 Colocasia esculenta
CATGTTTGGCCACCAGTACGACCTTTTCAAGTCTTGGTACATCTTTGTTGATCCAGGGTGAATCGTGTATTTGGACTGGTGAGCTTCATTCAGTAACCTCTTCTTGAGTTCTCCATGATCAGGGACACATGTTCTACCTCGAATAATAATCTTCCTTCTGCTGATAGAGTAAGTCAGGTCTTTGTTCTAGCTTCTCCTTGATCTGAACTAAGAATGGATCCTCTCTTGTTTCTCCTTGATTTCAGTCAGTAGGTCGGATTGTATCTGGAGGTTTGAAATCATTATTTGCTTTTCCTTCTTTCCCACGTCTATGTTCAGACTTGCAAATTGCTCCAGTAACTTCCATTCGCCCAACATCAAACTAGCTAGCATAGCTCCTGGTTGTCTACTTAGAGCGTCTGCCACTACATTGGCTTTCCCGGGTGATACTGAATGGAAAAGTCAAAGTCCTTAAGGTACTCTAACCACCTTCTTTGTCTCATGTTCAGCTCCTTCTGTGAGAACAGGTATTTCAAACTCTTGTGGTCAGAAAAGACCTTAAATTGCTCACCATAGATGTAATGCCTCCAATTTTCAAGGCGAATACTACAGCTGCCAACTCCAGGTCATGAACCGGATAGTTCACTTCGTGGATCTTCAACTGTCTGGAAGCATAAGCTATTACCTTCCCTTGTTGCATTAGGACACATCCCAGTCCATGCCAGAAGCATCTGAATAAATTTCAAATCCTCCCTCTTCAGTGGGTAAGGCGAGGACAGGAGCAGTAGTCAAACACTTCTTCATGTTGTTAAAGCTTTCTTCACATTCATTGGTCCACACAAACGGATTTTCCTTCCGGTCAGCTTGGTTAATGGCACTGAATCTTTGAGAAATCCTTTATAAACCTTCGGTAATACCCAGCTAATCCTAGAAGCTCCTGATCTCAGTGACGCTTGTCGATCTTTCCCATTTCAACACAGCCTCAACCTTTGATGGATCAACAGATACCATCTTTGGTTACCACATGCCCTAAAAGGATACCTCCTCAAGCCAGAATTCACATTTACTTAGCTTGGCATATATTTATTCTCCCTTAAAATCTGTAATGCAATCCTCAAATGCTCTCATGCTCTTCCTTTGTCTTGGAATAGATCAATATATCATCGATGAATACCACCACAAATTTATCAAGATATGGGCGATAAATGCTATTCATCAACTGTATGGGCATTTGTTAGTCCGAAAGGCATAACAATAAATTCATAATGCCCATACCTGCTTCGGAAGGCTGTCTTGTGAATGTCTTCTCCTTTGATCCTCAATTGATGATAACCGGATCTGAGATCTATTTTAGAGAAGTATTTAGCTCCAGATAATTGATCAAACAACTCATCAATTCTTGGCAAGGGTATTTGTTCTTGATGGTTAACTGTTTAGTTGTCTGTAATCTATACATAGCCTCATCGACCCATCTTTCTTCTTGACGAAGAGGACAGGTGCACCCCATGGCGATGTACTTGGTCGGATGAACCCTTCTCTAACAGTTCCATCAGTTGCTCTTTTAATCCTTCAGTTCTGCGGGGGACATCTATATGGTGCCCTAGATACTGTGCTGCTCCAGGGACCATCTCGATGGTAAAATCGACCTCTCACTCAGGAGGAATTCCTGGTAAATTTTCGGAAAAACATCAGCGTATTCGCTGACAACATGGATGTCCTCAACTTTGACTTCCTTCTTTGCGATGACAACAGCAGCAAGAAAGGCCATACAACCTTTCCTCATCATCCTTTTAGCTTGTAATGCAGAGATAATTGACAATCTCCTGCGGTTTCTATCCCCGGTGAACACTATTTTTGGTACTGGCTAAAGTTACCCGACCTCTCCTGCAATTGATACTAGCCCCATGTTCAGACATCCAGTCTGCTCCCAGTATCACATCATACCCCGCCATGTCCATACATATTAATTTGCTGGTAGGTTTTTGGTTTCAATCAACACCTCACTGGATGGTATATGGTTTGTAAGATTGGTGTCAGGACCAATCGGGGTTGACACAATTATTCCAGATTCCATTGGGACGGTTTTCACAGGTAGGGTATCAACAATGTTTGAGATATGAAGGAATGCGTAGCTCTCATATCAAAGAGAACATATGCGGGTCGGGAAAGAATAGTAAGTGTACCTTCCACGATACCTCCTTCTTCAGCAGTTTCTGGTTCCTGAATAGCTTGCAAACGGCCTTGCCTTTTCTGTCCATTCGGACGCTTGTCCTGAGGGGCTTGTTCCTTCAACATTGGGCAGTCTGAGATCCTATGGTCACGACTCCCACAGCGTAGGCATCTTCCTTGCGCTCTCCAGCATTCTTCAGACCGATGACCAGCTTTGTCGCAATGTTTGCACCTTTCTCCCTTGGTCACCATTATCTGCTTACCTAATTCCTTCGGCTTTTTATCCGCTGGTTCATTTACCCCACTACTGGGCCTTTTCTTCCCAATAGTCGGCTGATACCTCCCAGCAGAAGACACTTGTTCTCGTTTGAGCAGGGGTGTTTGAGTCATTTGACCCTACCCAGAGGTTGAGCGCAAGGGGTGTTACTTTGGTTATGAGGTTTAACCTTACTTTGGCGGGGGGTTTGCACCAAGAGCAGTATCATACATAACCCCACACATATGTGTGAGGTTTACATACTCCTGGTTAATATAACCAGGGATTTCCTATCCCTTCCTTGTGAGGTGGGGCAAAGGGGAGGGGGGTAAGTTTTTTTTTGGAAATTTTTTTGAAACTTATTATTAAATTGTAAATAATATTTTATTATATATTTTTTAAAATCAAAATTATTTAAAATTTTTAATGAAGATAAATAGAGTCAAAGTATGAAGTTGACTAAAAAATATATAAAATCACAATATAAATTGAGGTAGGACAAAAAGGGGGTTAGTAGACCCCTGGTTATCTACCCCCCTTCTACCCAGGGGTAACCCTGAATCAAACCAGGCCAGTACTGTAGGTCAGCTCCTTCCTCTAGCTCACCGACAATGACCACCGGTGTCCAAGCTCTCTGCAACAAGGCATCGTACCTGCATCGACCTCGAGGTTCTACTACCCACATCGCCACGACAAGGTGAAAGTGCCTATTCCAAGGTGCGTCTCCATCATCTCTGCACCAGGCCTTAGTGGATCCTTATTGGGTCTTGTAGAGGTTCTGTGTGGTTGACGACAAGATCTATTGTCGTTAGCTTTTAGTTGGCGGTAGGGTCTAGCCGTTGACTTGGAGTTAGCGTCCAGTGATGTGGACGTTTGTTGTTGAACTCGACGACAAGCGATTTGGACGTCAACCTATAAGCGGTTCAGTAGGCGGCTAGAGATGTGGACGCCAATTGGTCGCGCCTGTAGAAATAGGGCAACCCGAGAGCAAAACCTTTCTTCTCTTTTCCTTCCTTTCCCTACACTTCTGCCTTTGTCTATTTCCACTGCTTATGATGGTTGATGGGAGTTCGTGGGAAGGCTCTGGTACGTGTGGCGGTGCTTGATCGGGCGGGAAACGCGAAGATTTGGTGCGATTCGCGCAGAGACTTCGAGGGATTTCGGTGCCATTGGTGGCTGTTTGGGAGTTTTTAAGGCGTTCTGAGGTAGGGACTTAACTCCTATAACCCTCCTTAGCAAATCAGCATGCTCATTTATGTAAATTAGTATGCCAATTACGGTTTAGGGTTGGGTTGTACCATGCCGGGATTTTGGGTGTTTTGGGCAATCTAAGCGTTGGATTGTTTAGTTTTGATGTTCTGATAGTGTTAAATGATGTGAGGAGGCATTTCCCTCCATCAGTAAGTGTTCTGTTGGGTAATTCTACCCAATTGGACTGACCCGTGCTGTTTTGGGTCTTGGGGACTGAAGAGCTTAACGTCCACATCTGTTGACGTTGAGATCTTCAAGGTTGATATAAACGACAAGGTCGATTGCCGTTGAGTTAGGGCTAACGTCATGATGAGTGCCGTTTACTTCATATTAGCGACAATCGATGCTGCCGTTAATATCCTGTATCCCAGCAGACTTTAGTCCTATTCTGTGTTCAAGATGTTGACGTGTGATGTCCGCCTTGTTTACACATTCTGCCAGGTTTAGAGTGTGATTTCACCTGTGCATATGAGTAGTTAGTTGTGACATGAGGTGTTCACTTACTGTACGGAGTATCAGGCGTTGAGTGTGTTCCGTCTGTTGTACACGCGTTGCGTTACCGCGTGCCCGTTTCTGTTGTGTTTCCCAGGCGTGGGTGCGACTCTGTCTAGATGACTAGCATGTGGTTGTCCTCCGCTAGTGATCCAGGACACCGAGTGCAACTCTATCCTGTGCGTACTCCTTGTGGTGGTTTTGAGCCGGTCTCCGTGGAGCCCCTTCTCTACCGCTAGGGTCAGGCGTAGGGGAAAAACCGGTCGTGGACAAGACGCGAGAGAGAGCGTCTGTAGTGTGCACACGTGGCTGGGGTTGAGAGCCTCTGTGGTGACGGGACGCCAAGCCACAGACCCTAGCTGAGTCCTACTTACTGTGTGTGTGAGTGTGTGTTACTGAGCCGCGAGGTTTACAGTTTTGTGTTGTGGTACGACGTGTACTTACTTTCAGTTTTTACTTCCGCACTTTAGTACTGTTGCCGGTGGGGTTACTTTTCCCTACTGGGTCTCTTTTCTTGAGACTCACTCCCCTCCCTTTCAAGTGGGTCGTCGTCGACTCCCGTTCCAGGCGAGTCTAGCCACTCCGGTGTTGGTAGTCCTTAGCTGCAGTGAGTAGTACCTTTTGTTGTACTTCTGTACTCTGTACCTTGCTCGGACTCTGAGTTGTACATGTTATGTTCATATAGTGAAATTTTACAGCTTTGCATGGTGTGTATCTTCTTACATATAGTCTCCTCGGACTTTCACTTCCTACCCTTCCGAGCTTGTCTCGTGGGTTAGCGGGTCAGAATTCGGATTACTGGTTGCTTACTGGTAATGCGGATTCTGGGTCGTTACAGTTTGGTATCAGAGCCTAGTCTGATGAGATATATATAAGGAAATACCCATCATGTTAACTCAGAGTATAAAGAGTACAGTTGCAGCTATTTAACCCGGAGTTAGTTAGTGTATTCATGTGTGTATTTTTGCTCTGTGTATAGTACTATGGCACCTAGGCGACGCCCTAGAGAGGGAGTGGCTTAGCAGGTGACTCGTCAGGAGGCTGGAGATGCTCCGCCACCTCAGCAGACGCAGCCTTTGCCACAGGACGCACACAGTGGTATTGTTCCGCCGCCACCACCTCCTCCTCAGGTAGCTCAGGGATTAGACATGACTCGATTTCTTGAGGGGATGGCTCAGTTTGTAGCTCAGCACCGTGATGCGCCGGTACCCCAGGGTGGTAGTGGGAAGGTGTTGAGGGAGTTCTTGCTGTTTCAGCCTCCTCAGTTTTTGGGCCAGCCTGATCCAGATGCAGCACGGGCGTGGTTAGATGCAGTGGAGTGGACTTTCTGTTCCATGGAGTGTGTTCCCGAGGAGCGAGTGCTGTTAGCCAGTTACCAGTTGCAGGCGCAGGCATTGACTTGGTGGTCCTCTGAGTGGGAGACTACTTTTCAGTCTCGCCCACTTAGATAGATTCTGTGGCAGGAGTTTATCGTTTCTTTTGAGAGAGCCTTCTGTCCTACTTACGTCCGGACGGAGAGGTTGTACCAGTTTCTGGACATGCAGCAGAGGGACTTTACTGTGGTGCAATACAGGGCCAGATTTGTAGAGCTAGGGCGTTATGCTCCGCAGATTATGGCAGATGAGGGTCTGAGGACTCAGCAGTTCGTGAGGGGCTTGAGGCCAGAGCTCAGGCAGGCGCTGATAGTTGCTCGTGTCACAGACTTGGACGCGGCCTATCAGACAGCGGCAGCGTTGGAGGCAGATACTTTGCGGACTCGTGCTCGGAGCGCAGAGGTTCAGACACAGGTAGTTCCTTCTCAGCCTCGACAGCAGCAGGGTAGTGTGCAGACGACCCCGAGGACTGCGACTTCCTACGCGTCCACTTCTACTGGGACGACGGCGAAGTCAGGATCTCGGAGGAAGTTTCGGCGTGATAGGAGGCAGGCAGAGCAGAGACAGCAGTCTGTTGGGAGCGTTCAGCAGCCTGTAGGGCAGCCTTCGCAGCAGGTACAACGTACTTTTGCTAGTCAGTGTTACCGGTGTGACTAGATGGGTCACATGGCGTGAGATTGTCCTTTGCTACCTCGTGTGCCGCAGCAGCAGACCCAGTCACAGCCCCGAGTGCAGCAGCAGCAGCAGGCACCTGTGCAGCAGCGTCAGCAGACCGGAGGTTCTGGTGGGTCGAGAGGTAGAGGTCGTGTTACTCACTTGACCCGTGCAGACGCGGAGGCAGCTCACCTAGTGGAAGGTACTGTTACAGTTTTTGGTTATACAGCTAGAGTTTTGTTTGATTCCGGTGCCTCTCACTCTTTTGTGTCTGAGGAGTTTTTAGACTCCCTTGGAGAGTTGAGTTCGGGAGAATCTGTTGAGTTAGCAGTAGAATTTCCGACAGGGGACTTTGTCCTTACGTCCTACTGTCTCGAGGAGGTACCTGTGCAGTTTCAGGATCAGTGGTTGTCGGCTCGTCTATTTGCTTTGCAGTTGCATGATTATGATGTGATTTTGGGTATGGACTGGTTAGAGCGGTATGGTGCAGTGATGGATTGCCAGAAGAAGAGGGTGCACTTGCGGATAC
The DNA here is from genome assembly GCA_014218235.1 of Colocasia esculenta. Classification (NCBI taxonomy): domain Eukaryota; kingdom Viridiplantae; phylum Streptophyta; class Magnoliopsida; order Alismatales; family Araceae; genus Colocasia; species Colocasia esculenta. Next base: position 109,040,331 of record CM024754.1, read on the forward strand.
CTGGGGAAGCGGCGTTCTACTTCCAGGTATCGTACCTCTTACTTCTCGCTTTTTAGTTTCTGCTTTGAGGCAGGGAGGTTACTTGCTTCTGGTTGTCAGGGTTTCCTAGTTTCTGCAGTTACTCTTGACCAGATTGCCTCGGGAGTGGGAGACATTCCTGTAGTGTGTGAGTTTCCGGATGTTTTTCCGGAAGAGTTGCCTGGTCTACCGCCAGAGAGAGAGATTGAGTTTACTGTGGAGTTGGTTCCTGGAACTGTACCTTTTGCTCAGGCACCGTACCGTATGGCACCAGCAGAGTTGAGGGAGTTGAAGAGGCAGCTTGAGGAGTTGTTGGAGAAGGGCTATATTCGTCCTAGCTTTTCTCCCGTGGGATCTCCTGTTTGTTTGTCGGAAGAAGGATGGTAGCCTGAGATTGTGTATTGATTATAGGAAGCTAACCAAGTGACCATCAAGAATAGGTATCCTTTGCCTAGGATTGACGATCTCTTTGATCAGCTTCAGTCTGCTCATATCTTTTCGAAGATCGACTTGAGGTCGGCTACTATCAGTTGCGGATTAGAGATTCTGACATTGAGAGGACTGCTTTTCGGACCAGATATGGACACTTTGAGTTTTTGGTGATGCCGTTTGGGCTCACCAATGCTCCAGCGGCCTTCATGGATCTGATGCACCGGGTGTTCCACCAGTTCTTGGACCGGTTTGTCGTATGTTTTGTTGACGACATTCTGGTGTACTCCGTTTCGGAGGAGGAGCACGCCGAGCACCTGAGGATCGTGTTGCAGACCTTGCGAGAGCACCAGTTGTATGCCAAACTTAGTAAGTGTGAGTTTTGGCTACAACATGTTCACTTTTTGGGGCACGTGATCTCAGGTGAGGGAGTTTCTGTGGATCCAGCGAAGGTTGAGGCAGTTTTGCAGTGGGAGAGTCCCAGATCTGTGTCTGAAATTCGTAGCTTTCTTTTGGCAGGTTACTACCGCAGGTTTGTTCGACACTTTTCTCAGGTTGCTGCACCCTTGACTCGTTGACGAGAAAGGGAGTTCCGTTTGTGTGGTCGAGCAGTGTGAGCAGAGCTTCATAGAGTTGAAGCGACTGCTTACGTCAGCGCCAGTTCTTGCCTTACCTTCAGGTGAGGAGGGTTTTGAGGTTTGCACAGATGCTTCAGGTGTTGGTTTGGGTGCGGTTTTGATGCAGCAAGGCCGAGTGGTGGCTTATGCGTCTCGCCAGCTTAAGCCCCACGAGGAGAGTTACCCGACCCATGACCTAGAGCTTGCAGCTGTGGTGTTTGCTTTGAGGATTTGGCGTCTTTACCTGTACGGAGTGAGTTTTGTAGTCCGTACCGACCCCTAGAGTTGAGGTATGTGTTTTCTCAGAAGGATCTGAATATGAGACAGCGTCGATGGATGGAATATCTGAAAGACTATGATTTTAGCATTGAGTATAAGCCTGGAAAGGCGAATGTAGTTGCAGATGCTTTGAGTAGGAAAGCACAGATGAGTCATCTGATGCTTAGAGAGTGGCAGTTGTGGCAGTCTACGGCAGAAGGGTCTTCCAGAGTTTCGTCCAGTCATCGTCTGTGTGTGTTGGGCAGTTTGTTGGCGGCTCCCGCCATTGTGAGACAAGTTGCTGAGGCTCAGCAGGCAGATCCCGAGTTGCACAGTGTGTTGCTTCTCCCGGAGGTTGAGCTTTGTGAGGACGGGACTGTTAGGTTCCGAGATAGACTCTATGTTCCTGTTGAGGAGTCTGTCAGGAGAGTTGTGTTGCAGGAGGCACATGGTTCCAGGTACTCGATTCATCCAGGGTCGACCACGATGTATCACAGGTTGAGACGTCAATTTTGGTGGCCTGGGATGAAGAGAGACAAAACGGCTTTTGTTGCTAGGTGTTTGGTCTGTCAGCAGGTGAAGGCCGAACATCAGCGTCCAGGAGGACTTGTACAGCCGTTAGAGATTCCGATGTGGAAGTGGGACCATGTGACGACTGACTTTGTTTGTGGTTTGCCGAGGACAGCTGGAGGTTTTGACAGCATTTGGGTTCTTGTGGATAGATTGATGAAGACTGCCAGATTCTTGCCTGTCAGGACTAGTTGGGGTGTGAGTAGGTTGGCCGCGTTGTACGTAGAGCGGATCGTTCCTTTGCACGGAGTGCCGATCTCTATTGTGTCAGATAGGGATCCTCGCTTCACTTCTGGATTCTGGCGCAGTTTCCAGAGAGCTTTCGGGACATTGTTGGCTTTTAGTTCCGCCTACCACCCTCAGTCAGACGGTCAATCAGAGCGGACTATCCAGACTTTGGAGGACATGCTTAGAGCTTGTTGTCTGGAGTGGCAGGGGTCGTGGACAGCTCACTTTCCGTTGGTCGAGTTTGCATATAATAATAGCTATCACTCCAGTATCGGTTTGGCACCATATGAGGCTTTGTACGGACGACCGTGTCGCACTCCTCTTGACTGGTTCGAGGTTGGCGAACGGGTTGTCACGGGGCCAGAGTTAGTTCAGCAGACAGTTGATGTAGTTCAGCTTGTGAAGCAGAGGCTTCAATCAGCTCAGAGTCGGCAGAAGAGTTATGCAGATCAGCGCAGACGACCGCTCGAGTTTCAGGTAGGAGACCAGGTGTTTGTTCGTGTGTCTCCTATGAAGGGAGTGGTGAGGTTTGGTAGGCGTGGGAAGTTGAGTCCTCGCTTTATTGGACCTTTCACCATTTCTGAGCGTGTCGGAGGTTTGGCATACAGACTTGAGCTTCCGTCAGAGTTGGCAGCAGTACACGATGTGTTTCACGTGTCGATGCTTCGGAGGTACCTTTCTGACGAGTCTCACGTTCTCCAGAGTGCAGAGTCGTCTGAGGTGACTCCAGTGTTGACTGTACCAGAGTTTCCGTTGCATATTGAGGATCGCTGAGTTCAGAGGTTGAGGAACAAGGCTATCCCGTTAGTTCGTGTTGCGTGGCAGCGGCACTCAGGTGGTGAGTTGACATGGGAGCGAGAAGACGAAATGCGCGAGCAGTTTCCATACATCTTTGGTGAGTCTTCTTTCCTTGTGTTATTTGAATTTTGAGGGAAAAATTCTTTAAGGGGGGAGGGCTGTAAGGTCTCGGGTCTTAGTGGATCCTTATTGGGTCTTGTAGAGGTTCTGTGTGGTTGACGACAAGATCTATTGTCGTTAGCTTTTAGTTGGCGGCAGGGTCTAGCCGTTGACTTGGAGTTAGCGTCCAGTGATGTGGACGTTTGTTGTTGAACTCGACGACAAGCGATTTGGACGTCAACCTATAGGCGGTTCAATAGGCGGCTAGAGATGTGGACGCCAATTGGTCGCGCCTATAGAAATAGGGCAACCCAAGAGCAGAAACCTTTCTTCTCTTTTCCTTCCTTTCCCTCCACTTCTGCCTTTGTCTATTTCCACTGCTTCTGATGGTTGATGGGAGTTCGTGGGAAGGCTCTGGTACGCGTGGCGGTGCTTGATCGGGTGGGAAACGCGAAGATTTGGTGCGATTCGCGCGGAGACTTCGAGGGATTTCGGTGCGATTGGTGGCTGTTTGGGAGTTTTTAAGGCGTTCTGAGGTAGGGACTTAACTCCTACAACCCTCCTTAGCAAATCAGCATGCTCATTTGTGTAAATTAGTATGCCAATTATGGTTTAGGGTTGGGTTGTACCATGCCGGGATTTTGGGTGTTTTGGGCAATCTAAGCGTTGGATTGTTTAGTTTTGATGTTCTGATAGTGTTAAATGATGTGAGGAGGCATTTCCCTCCATCAGTAAGTGTTCTGATTGGGTAATTCTACACAATTGGACTGACCCGGTGCTGTTTTGGGTCTTGGGGACTGAAGAGCTTAACGTCCACATCTGTTGACGTTGAGATCTTCAAGGTTGATATAAATGACAAGGTCGATTGCCGTTGAGTTAGGGATAACGTCATGATGAGTGCCGTTTACTTCATATTAGCGACAATCGATGCTGCCGTTAATATCCTGTGTCCCAGCAGACTTTAATCCTGTTCTGTGTTCAAGATGTTGACGTGTGATGTCCGCCTTGTTTACACATTCTGCCAGGTTTAGAGTGTGATTTCACCTGTGCATATGAGTAGTTAGTTGTGACATGAGGTGTTCACTTACTGTACGGAGTATCAGGCGTTGAGTGTGTTCCGTCTGTTGTACGCGCGTTGCGTTACCGCGTGCCCGTTTCTGTTGTGTTTCCTAGGCGTGGGTGCGACTCCGTCTAGATGACTAGCGTGTGGTTGTCCTCCTCTAGTGAGCCAGGACACCGAGTGCGACTCTGTCCTGTGCGTACTCCTTGTGGTGGTTTTGAGCCGGTCTCCGTGGAGCCCCTTCTCTACCGCTAGGGTCAGGCGTAGGGAAAAAACCGGTCGTGGACCAGACGCGAGAGAGAGCGTCTGTAGTGTGCACACGTGGCTGGGGTTGAGAGCCTCTGTGGTGACGGGACGCCGAGCCACAGACCCTAGCTGAGTCCTACTTACTGTGTGTGTGAGTGTGTGTTACTGAGCCGCAAGGTTTACAGTTTTGTGTTGTGGTGTGACGTGTACTTACTTTCAGTTTTTACTTCCGCACTTTAGTACTGTGCCGGTGGGGTTACTTTTCCCTACTGGGTCTCTTTTCTTGAGACTCACTCCCCTCCCTTTCAGGTGGGTTGTCGTCGACTCCCGTTCCAGGCAAGTCTAGTCACTCCAGTGTTGGTGCTCCTTAGCTGCAGTGAGTAGTACCTTTTGTTGTACTTCTATACTCTGTACCTTGCTCGGACTCTGAGTTGTACATGTTATGTTCATATAGTGAAATTTTACAGCTTTGCATGGTGTGTATCTTCTTACATATAGTCTCCTCGGACTTTCACTTCCTACCCTTCCGAGCTTCTCTCGTGGGTTAGCGGGTCAGAATTCGGGTTACTGGTTGCTTACTGGTAATGCGGATTCTGGGTCGTTACATTTATCCTCCCAGCTAGTCTGCCTATTCACCCGGGTTTGAGTGAGAGGTGAGAGAACCGGCCTTTACAAGTCTAATTAACACACACCGTGAACATTTAAAAATTTTAGGAACGTTGTTTGATAACATTGTTTGGTAGAAATCCACATTTCTCCTAATAACAGTGTAATTAATCAACTTAACCATTTTAAAATCAGTAGGTTGTGTGATAATGAACTCTTGGTTGAACTCAGTTAACATGTCTAACAATCCGGCTTTTGAATATGATGATAACATCCATAATGATTTTGTCGGAATGTTTAATTCTAATGTTCAGCCTCAAGAGTCGGTTCACTCCTCCTCCTCCTCCCAAGCCGACAACGAGGAAAGTGTGAGTTTGAGGGTCAACCCCACATATGCTCAAGAAATCCAAGATGACCCCGAATTTTCCAAACTCATGTCCCGCTATTCTCCCGAGGACGTCATTTGAATGCTTTCCAAGCATACCATCCGGGCAATGGCCTCTCCATCCTCTCCATCTCCATCTCCATTTAATGCTTCCTTATCTAGGCCCATTCCTAGGCCGGTCACCCCATCCTGGGTCCCCATCTCCACTCCTATTCCTCCTCCCACTCCTTTACCTACTCCCATTCCAACTCCTCCCTCTGTTTATCCACCCTATGTCCAACCCACACCCCCCGCTCAATCCGAATTAATCTCCCGATCGGAGATGGAGGGTTTTGTTAGGAAGCTCTTAGCTGAATCTTTGTCCCTCTCCAAGCCTCACTCTCTCCAAAACTACTGCAAGCTCCCCAATGCCTACTTTCCTCCGGGTTTCAAGGCCCCGAAATACCACAAGTATGACGGGACCTCCGACTCCCAATTCCATCTTGTTGGCTTCACCATGGATTCCCACCGGTGGCTGTATGATCGGGTCCTCTTAGGTCACCTCTTCCAAAAATCGTTAGAAGAGGAGGCTTTGAGGTGGTTTATCTCCTTACCCGCATCGGATCTTCTTAATTTCAACATCGTCTCCGAAAGCTTCGTTTCCCACTTTTCCTACATGGCCAGCCAAGTCCCTACAATGCCCGACTTGGTGGCGGAAAAGATGAGGCCAGACGAAGACTTTGTCACATTCGCGAATCGGTGGTAATTCATGGCTTTGAGGGCCGACCTCCCCATCCCGGAGTCCCAAGCCATAACGATGATAGTCACCAACACCACCCCTTTGCTCCATTATATATTGATGCTTAGTGAGTTCCCCTCCTTCGCACATCTTTACAAACGAGCTAGGGTGGTTCAAAATCAAATTAAGGACTCCTCTCTTTCGCCATTCTTTGAAGGGAAGCCCAAGGGACACAAGGCTCCTACGGCACCCACCACCGAAGGGGTGATCGTCGATGAGTCCATTAATGCTTGTTGTCAGCCGCTGAGGCCTCCTAACCAATCCTCCTTCCAATCCTCACCAATTCCCATCACATCCCTCTATGCCCTATTCAACTCCTCCTCCATCTTCCGGCTATACTCATCCTGGTCCCAAGAGATCTTACTATCCTGCTATCCCAGAATCCCTTGGGGACGTTTTCTTCGCCCTCATGTATTACAATGCTATCCAACTCCACCACAAAAGGAAGGTGTGCATCCGAGGGCTGATACTTCAAAGTATTGTCCCTATCATAGGGCCCCCAGTCACGAAATCCACAATTGCTTCACTTTCCGTGACAGGGTGTATGATTTGAATGAGCAGGGTAGGATCAATTGGGACGATGTCAAGGTCACCATCTCCAAATCAAGGTACACAAGACGGGACCTAGGTATTGTGCAAAACTCCCTCCCCAACCACTACAACAACAACAACTCATCCTCTTCCAAGTCCAGGAAAGGGTCAACACTATGACACGTCTAGAACCTCGGGTTGTGAGGAGAAAACAATGTTGGGGGGTAGAAGGTTTTGAGGAGTGGTATCCGTACCCTTCTGAAGAGTCCCAGGAACCTTCTACCACTGAAAAGGTACCTAGTGAAGAGAAGGGGCGTGAAGCCAGAAAACCAGCCAAGCTAGGGGCATCCAGTCATAGCTCAACTCAACCCCTCTCCCAAATTTCCAAGCCAATTGCCAAGCCTTTGACAATCCAGCTCATTTTATCGCCTATCCTAAGAGAAGCTTTGCAAACCCCCAATCCTCACCTGCTAGAACCTGAATATCCGAGACCCGTAGGATATGGGGTCATTGTTCCATGGCAATCTGCTAAGGTTTTCTTAAGGATTGTTCTTCTCGCTCCACAGGAGACCAAGCCAATCGCTCTCAGGCTAATGTGCCATGTTAGCTTATTTGCAAAGCTGGCACCCAGCTCATTCCCTACATTGCTTGGTCCCCTTCCTCTCGTCAAGTCAACTCCTCGAGTCCCTCGATTTCATTCATGTTTGACCCTTTCAACAAGGACTCAAAGTTATTTGCTCTCCACTAAGTCCCCTACAATGTGCCTATCATCAAAGATCAGGGGCAACCTTTTCGTCCCAAATGGATCCATTTACCTCCTTTTCAAACATGGCACTTTCAAGGGGCACTTTGGCTACTTCGTTATCTACGTTGGCTTTGGTTTTAAGGGGCATACCATCCTTTATATGGTCCGTTGTCTATTCTTGTACCAATTTTATATCGGACCATCTTTGGATGTTGAGATCTCTACGAGGTGTAATTCAGCCCGGGTTTGGGACCCACCATTTCAGCTCCTCACACTCCTGTCTCAAGGGCAATTCACACTTGTTAGGATAACTTCATCCCAGCCTCTGTCAAGTTCAACCCCTTTCTTTATGCTTGAAGGGGACCCCAATTCACCCACTCTTCCTAAGCCTCCTGACTTGGTGGAGTTCACTCCTTTCCAACATTTTCCCTATCACCAAGGGCACGTCTCTCTCCCATGGACCATTTTTTCATTGTGTGTTCCCTCATCCTCCCATTATTGTACATTCCCTTACATAATCTTATTCAATTCACATCTATCGCCATCAAAATCTTTCATCTTGCCTTCTGTCTCTTTCTTCTTGTCTTCCATCTCACCCATCACCATTATCATTCAAGGTGGTCGTGCGAGAAAGGTAAGTACTGGTTTGCAGGTACCTCCTTGAGAGCGACTCTTCGCCTGAGGCCATCCCGCTTCATAAGGCTCATCTTCGACAATAGCTAGAAGGCTCAAGTGAGATCTCTACCTAGGGGCATTCCGCTCAGGATGTTCCCACTCATTGTACATACCATTTTTAGAATTTTTATATCTTCTTCGTTTTGTTTTTCAACAACAACAAAAAAAGAGAGTCAATAGATTGGCAACTATCATACATCTCAAGTCACATGTTAAGGAGTAAGAGACACTTGAGTGAACCAAGGACCTTGGTCTAGCAAGGTCATGGAGATTTCTGTCAAGTGTCACAACCAAGCTTTTGGAGAATGAATCAACATACACACACCACACATCTCAAAATTTTGAGTCATCACTCCAAGACAATTATTTGTCCTAGGACACAACAAAGGCTACAATCCTCCTTCTTCTTCCACTCGACTGATCAAGACACTCAGCACCCTTAAATTGTTGAGCTTAGTAGTCAAGACAACTTCCCCTAAGGTGAGACTAAGACACCAGAGCACGTGAAGAGGGCATTGTCCCCGCAGGCAAACAAGAGAAAGAACAAAGAAAAATCAATCAAAAGAAAAGGAAAAGAGCCTGGTCGTGACCGTGCCTGGAAATGAAATCCCCCATTTAATACAAAGTCAAATGCTACATTGTTTGAGTTTTTTCCCTAGCCGATTGCGGTAGGGCAATACGGGTGCTCAGCAAAGTAGGGGTTGCCAGGTTCTGACCCTGGGGTCCACGAAACACCTCACTTTGAGCCCGCTAAGCCACACATGGCCAGGTTCTCTCATCCAATTAGCACCTTGCAAAAGTCTAGGGGCAAACAAGTCAAAAATTGATAGTCTGAAATCACCTGAAGGGGCATGTTGTTAAGACTGTCTCAGCTCATCAACTTAACGGTTTTTGCTGATCCTCTCGTGAAGTTATCCCCTTATTTCTTCCTTTCTCCCTTGAGGATTTCAAACCTTTGAGGTGTCTGAAGGACAAGTTTTTGTTGAGGGTGGCAACTCCCTTTTTAAAACCACACTTCATGTTAATTTGTTCACAAGGGGCAAGATTATTGCCATGAAGAATCTTCATTTTTCTACTGGACCAATTTCTCGTTACTTCATTAGCCTCGTACTCTTTCATTGCCATAGAGATAGTTGCCAGGTGTTGACAGACGGAAAAGGAAAAAAGGGGCAAATCATTCAAGCACAAATGCCCCTAAATTGCCTTCCAATTGCTATGCTTTCGGTCTGATCCGATGGCATCTTAACGTCAATATCGGTTGTCGTCAGTCAACTATTGACGACAGCATTTGTAGACGCCTACTCAGGTAGACGGTGCCTCTTGTGGACGTCAACAGTATGGTGGCGGCAATCAGTCTGGACGTTAACCTACCAGAATTTTCAAAGCTTTATTGTTTACATGGCCATTATTTCTATATCTTGTACTTCAAGTTGTCTTGCAGATATTTAAGCACGAGCTGTGCTCCAAATTCAGAAACACTCATGCGACCGTGAGTGTTACACAGGTATGTCTAACATAGGATTAGTCACCAGAGGTGAATAACTTGGCGACCGTGAACCCAGAGTTCCCCTTTACCGCAAACTATGACGGGTTTGCGATCTCTCAGTTATTCGTATGGCCTTAGAAATTTCCTCTGGTTCTAACTTGTATTTTAGATAGGGAACCCACACCAACATGCATTTAGGATTTCACTGCTAACATTCTCTTACTAACTCAAAAAAAAATGGAGATTTTCCTCAATCTCTATGTGGCTCCCCAGCTCAAGTGGCCTACCGGGTCAGCACCACTTTCTTAAATATCCAAGCTGAATATCGGGTCTTTGTTGCCCCCCCTTCTCCAATTGTCCCACCATGCAAATCACAAGTAATCATTCCAGTCTTACTGAGTTCATGTGAACTTTTCGCCAGTCATGAGCTTAATTCTGGACTTCCAGCTTTCCAAACATTGATTCCAGTTAGAATCTTTTGATAATCCTTTGAGAGATCAATCAATCCCTCTATCTCCACAACCCCCTAAATTTGGATAGACGTCCTCATTAGGTCAGTGGGTCCAGACAGACTCCGGTTATGAGATCCCTCGATTCAACCGTCATATTACAACTCCTTTGACTCATACAACACTAGAAAATAGTCAAAGTCCTACACGGCAATGCCAGGAACCCTACCGTTGGGTTGCAGTTGTAGTTACACGGGTAGATCACCCTTCCTCTTACCAACATTTGTCTCTCAGACGATTCGTCACTTGTTTCTAGCCTACTCATTCGTATGGCTTGCTAGAATTCCTATCCTCGGAGATGGCCCTTTTGTTAAATCTCTGTGTCCTTTGTTTACTGATACACCAACCTTTCAGTCCGCTCTGCTCCCTTGCAAGATCGGATGTCTCGGAGGGGCATTTGTAGATGTGATATTTGGCCCATCTCCGCGTGGTTCATGGCCCAATAAGGCCTGGTTTGACCGTTTGTTGACTTGCCTCGGATCCCATGTACACGGCAGCATCGACTGCCGCTGATTCCCAGTTGACGGCAAGCTTCATGGACGTCGACCCCTTTTTGCGTCCACCCATGTTGACGTTTGCATGGGGTTAGCGGAAGCACTGTTGGCGTCAACCTAGTTTACTTGGTCTGTGCAACTGCCTGATATTCCAGCCCACTAAACACCCCCTCCTCACCCATGCACCGCATGGGGCCGTTCCCAACGGGCAAATGGACCACCTTGGCACCCCCTTGACCTAGTAAAAATCCTACATGGCCCCCTTTCATTGGTTGGAGCTTAAACACATGGACTGCCACTTGTCCAAGTGTGTTTCTTCACACTTGGGCATCCAAGGCTCATTAGCTCCGCCCCCACTGCCTATATAGGTAGTTCTTAGGCATTCTAAGAAGGGGGAGAGGTTGGACGTCCATACCATGCTACTTTGAGAGAAGAGAGAGAAAAGTGCAAGCAAGCTTCCATCCTTCTTTCTTCTCTTCTTCTCAACATTTGGAGCGTCTAGAGGCTTCACCAAGTGCTGAAGGAGTCCACAAAGCAGCCATCAACGACCACAAACGAGGATTATATCTCTCCTCTCTTACTCTTTCTCTTCCTCTCTCCTTAGCTTTGCATACAACTCACTACACACACACACACCCTAGACATGTAGGGCACACTCCCAACACACCCAAAAGGGGTTTTCCAACCAAAAAATGGAGGGAAGAAGGGTGGTCATAGCATTTGGCCACCCCTCTTCTCAAGCCCGCAACCGGTACGGGGCTCTCCTTTTGAGCTTCTTCTTTCATTTTAGGACATTTACTACACTGCCTTAGAGTCTAATAGAGTTCTTTTTGTGGCAGGAACACATCGAACGAGACCCTGGAGCTTCTTCTCTTTGGCCGGCCGGAGAGGTGAAAGTTGGAGTTCCGCCATCATCCGCTACGCGAGGCAGCATCACCGACGCAATCCAAACACCTCCTTGGGCACAGGAACACATCGAACGAGACCGTGGAGCTTCTTCTCTTTGGTCGGTGGGAGAGGAGAAAGTTGGAGTCCCTCCATCGTTCGCTACGCGAGGCAGCATCACCGACGCAATCCAAACACCTCCTTGGGCACAGGTAAGGCCCTGGCGATCACCTCCCATCATTTATTCTGGTTTGGTTTTCTTATTCTTTCCCTTGGTCAACTTGGTCAAATGGAGAGTCAACAAGGTCAACCAGCAACCCTTCAATGCTAAACGAGGGAGCGGCAACGTTCGTGAACCTTCGGAACATCAACCGCATCTGGGGTTGCGCAGAACGGAGCGTCCACACCTCCACAATATCAACAGCCTCAGCGGCCCCAGTACCAACAGCCTCCCACCAACCAACAATATCAACAACCCCAACCACCACAATATCGCCAGCCTCAGCAGCCCCAATACCAACAACCTGCCCCTCCTCAGTACCAACAACAACAACCTGCTCTTGCACCTCCTAATACAACCAAGTACCTCCGCCAGGCACCTATGAGCCCCAACAGCCTCAACGCCCCCCTGGCCCGAGGAGAACCCACTATCCACCATTGCCAGAGACCTTGCCTGATATTTTCAATGCCCTCATAGCCGCCGGCGCACTCACCTTGCCAAGGGAGAGGCTACAATGGTCCCCCAATGTTGACACCTCCCGGTATTGCGAATTTCATCGGGGACCGGGCCACACTCTGGAGGCTTGTTTCCATTTCAAAGACTATATCTATAACCTAAATGATAATGGAGGATGAGAAAGTACATTGCCAAGATGAAGGCAAGGACGCCGCCTAGGCAGAATCAGCAGCAGCAACAACAACAGTAGTAGCAGCAGCCGCAACAGGCACCCCAGCAGCAGCCCAACATGGGCATAGTTCAAAAACCCCTCCCGGAGCACCAGCCTCCGAACCAAAAAGTGAACGCCTTATCGGCATCACCCAGCAGTGAAAGAACGCCTGGTCGGCCTACGGAAATAGCCTCCACCTCCCAATCCTCTTTCACCTCACCCCCTTCATCCGTACACCTACCCCTGACAACCCACTACCCTCTTTTCTATGCATCCCTACCCTCCGTCTCGCACCATCTAGCCAACCACCTAATCCACTAATCATCCGCCAACCGACCGTCACCACAACACCACCACCCAACAACACACAAGCCCCCTTCCTGCGCAACCCCCCCGCCATACCACCACAACCAAACCGCCCATCTCCTGCCACCACTGCCCCACAACCACCACCACCATCCAACACACCTTTCCTCCGCACACCATCGACTATGCCCCTCATTACCCCCAATCACCAAGCCCCCTTCCTCCGTACCACCACTACACCCCCGAGTGCGGCAAACATCCAACTGCCACACCAAATATTCACTCCTCAGCCTTCCACCTCCCGACCACCTTCCTTTCTGCCGGCCGTGGCATTGACAGCGGGAGAAAACTCAGAGGCAACCATGGTGCTCAGAGCGGGCGCATATTTAACAGAATGTTCCCCCAACAGTAGGAACAAGCATCAGTGCCCCAGGAAGAAGAAGCCCAGCAAGAGGAGTCCCTCCTGGGGACTTAGTATGATCTTCTAAAACATCTAGACAAGACTCCGTCCAGGATATCCATCCTAGAGTTAATCAAGCGGTCGGTGGTGCACCAAGAAGCCCTTATGCAATATTTGCAGAAAGTCATGGTGAATGAGGACTTGCCAGTGAATCAGATTAGTGCTGTCTTGACTCCCAGGAGCTTTCACCCGGCCATAGAATTTCATGAAGATGAGTTGGCACTAGCCGAGTCCTAGCGGTACGCCCTATGCCTCACAGTCAACATCAATGGGGTATGTGTGTCTCGATGTTTGGTGGACTCCGGAGCATCAATTAATGTTGTGTCCTCTGACACACTAGATTTCTGCGGAGTAGTAGTACAGTCAATCCGGCCCTCCGCCATCACTGTCACGACCTACGACAACACCAGTAGGCCACCTAAGGGGGTCGTCACTTTGAGAATAGGACTGGGTCTGTCCGTTACTGAAATGGACTTCCACATCTTGGACATGGACCCGAGCTTCCGCATGATTCTGGACAGGCCATTTATCCAGGCCCTTGGCACCGTTATCTCCACTGTCCATCATGCCTCAAGTTTCCTTACAAGGGGCGGGTCGTCAAGGTCGCCAGCAAACCTGCGATTATGGAAGTGGATGCCATGACTGATAACTCAGTCCCTTCCATCTGGCCCAGCAATCAGCCACTGATGTCAGTACTAGAGGCACCAAGCATGTATCCTGGCTCGGTTAGCTCGTCTGTCAATGCTGCTGAGAGAAGCAAGATCATCACCAAGAAGGGCTGGCACATTATGATACAGATGTGGTACCAGCCAGGCAAGGGGCTGGGGGCACAGCTGCAGGGAAGAATAGAGGCCGTGAAGGACTGCAAAATGAGGCCTAAGGCAGGGTTGGGATATAAGCCAGGCAGAGCCAGGTAGAAACTGAGGCAGCCTCTCGTGTGGATGCTGTATGAACATTTTAAGAAAGGACCACTGCAGCCAAGGAATGAGCAAACGTCCACCATCACTGTTGAACCGATCTATCATTCACCGCTGGCCACATACAAAGCTGCAGACAGTCACAGGCCATCCAAGCACATCAAGAGGGGTGAGTCTGAGCCGAATGGAGACACTAGTTTGACATGAGTGATGTCGTGGCATCCCTGAACCAACTCTTCACACCTGCAGAAGCTGAGCAGTAGGCAACTGAAGCAGATCAGGGCACACAAGAACCAACAGTAACAACAAGGCTCGTGGCGGACCTCGTCTCTCCGGCATCGCGCCCACTTCACTTCATTTTTCGGGCATCGCGCCCATTTTAGTTTCTTCTCTGGGCAACGCGGCCGATCTCCCCCTTTCTCCGGGCATCACACCTGCACCCCTATTATTTCCAGGCATCGCGCCCGCTTTACTTTCCGCTCTGGGCATCGCGCCCACTTTAGTTTCATCTCCGGGCACCGCGCCCGCTTTAATTTTTACTCCGGGCATTGCGCCCGCTTTACATTCTGCTCCGGGCATCGCACCCACTTTACTGTCTGCTCCAGGAAATGCACCCACTTTCTCCTCCTCTCCGAGCAACGCACTCACCCCCCCATCTTCGGGCAACGCACCCATTCTCCTTTCCTCCTCAGGTGACGCGCCCACCTTTCTCTTTTCTCCAAGCATCGCGCTTTCCCTACTGCAAGCCATCGCGTGGACCGCTTTCCTTTCCCTGAGCATTCCCCGGGCACCGACGCCCCATTTGGACATCGCGGTCCACTCTCCCGAGTAGACATTCACTCTCTAACCCCCATGCTCGGACCCTTCTTCCTTCGAACCCGCACTCATTTCCTACTTGCTTGAGTTAGCAGGCTTGCCTCGTCCGCTCTCTCCGTGCACGCTAAGCACTGAGGGGGACCCGGAAGCATCAGCTTCACAATGGCTGACTCCATTGTCTCCATCGAGGAGACCTCCTTCCTCACCTACGAGTGTGCCCCGACCGACGGGCCACTCCTCCCTGGTCTCATGACCGGCCTCCTGTTTCCCTCCACGCAAGGACCTCCTCTCCCCTCCACGTAGGGGACATTTACTGCTTTCAATAAATCTCCTCCCCCCACGTAGGGAAGTCCTTTTACTACTTTCAATAATTCTCCTTTCCCCACGCGAGATTCTGCTTTTACTGCTTTTACTACTGTAAATCCTTCTTCACCGTCCCCCACGCAAGATTCTTTTATCGCTGTAAATCCTTCTCCATCCTCCCCCACGCGGGAATCATTTACTGCTTTACCTCCTTCCCCCACGCAGAAGGGCTCTTCTACTGTAAATATTTCCCCATCTTCCCCCACGCAGGGAAATCCTTTTATTACTTTCAATAATTCTCCTTCCCCCACGCGGGATCCTACTTTTACTACTGTAAATCCTTCTTCTTCTTCCCCCACGCAGGGAAGTCCTTTTACTACTTTCAATAATTCTCTATCTTCCCCCACGCGGGATTCTGCTTTTACCACTGTAAATCCTTCTCCACCTTCCCCCACGAGGGATTCATCTCCTGCTTTAAATCCTTCACCCCCTTCCCCCATGCGGGGTTCCTTTTCTGCTCTTCCAAATCACTCCCCTCCTGTTGTAGATTCCAGTAGTTGTAGTTCGAGGTTAGGCTAGGGTAGCAATAAACTAGGGGCAGTATCTGAGAAGAATTCCAAGGGTAGGAGGATTCCACACCGATTCCTCGCTGATATTGCCCGTAGATGCAAGGCATGCTTAGCAATTCTTGAATTTGTAGAAGAGCCTTTATAGTTGCCTGAAATAGAATATGAGCAGTCGTTGTGCTTAATTGATGATGGGTTCGGAGTCTATGAAATCATGGATGACGATCCCAATTAAGAAAAGTGATGAAGAATTCGATGACGAGGCTGACGCGTTCGCAAGTGGATTGAAGAGATTTGATGAACCGTCAGCTGCCGTAGAGGAAATCACCAAAGAAATCAATTTGGGAACCGAGGAAGACCCTAGGGCCGTCCTCATAATCAGTAATTTGTCACCAGTTGAAGAGGAGGCAATCATTGAGGTTCTCAAGGAATATAAGGACACGTTTGCATGGAGCTACGAGGATATGCCAGGTTTGGACACCGCGCTCATTGAACATCATCTTACTCTTAAGCTGGGGTCCATTGCCATTAAGCAGCAGTTGAGGCGTTTCCACCCCTGAACGGCTTTGAAAATGAAAGATGAAGTCGATAAGCTCCACAAAGCCAGATTCATTAGAGTCGTACTTTATCCGAATTGGGTGGCAAACATTGTCCTAGTCATGAAAAAGGACAGAAGAGTTAGAATTTGTATCGATTTCCGGGACCTCAACCGTGCGTGTCCTAAAGATGATTTCTCATTGCCTCACCTCGACGTGCTCATCGACAACACGGCTGGGTATGAAGCCCTCTCCTTCATGGATGGCTTCTCAAGGTATAATCAGATTAAGCTGGCTAAGGAAGACCAGGAAAAGACCTCGTTCACTACACCTTGGGGCACTTACTGCTATGTGGTCATGCCGTTTGGACTTAAGAATGCTGAAGCCACTTATCAAAGAGCCATGATGGCTATCTTTCATGACATGATCCATATTTTCATCGAGGTGTATGTGGACGACTTGGTAGTGAAGTCAAAGACAATGGCTAAGCATCCTGGGGTTCTAACCAAGGTCCTGCAAAGGTCAAGAGAATACCAATTGAAAATGAACCCCAAGAAATGTGTGTTTGGTGTTTCATCGGGTAAGCTTTCAGGGTTCATCATGAGCAAGAGGGGTATAGAAATTGATCCCAATAAGGTGAAGGCAATAAGAGAAATGCCCCCTCCCAAGAACTTGAAGGAAATTCAAGGGCTCATCGGGAGGTTGCAATTTATTCGCCGGTTCGTCTCCCAACATTCGCAGAGGTGTAGACCCTTCTACGACCTCACCAAGCCGGGAGTCGAATTCAAATGGGACGAGAAGTGTCAGGCAGCTTTTTGATGGACTCAAGGAGTATTTGGCTAATCCCCATGTCCTAAGGCCGCCGACTCCAGGCAAACCGTTAATTCTTTATGTAGTTGTCCTGGAAGACTCGGTAGGAGTTGTCCTTGCGCAAGTGGATGAAGAAGGCAAGGAGAGGGCAGCATACTGCCTGTCTAAGCTTCTCAAACCCTTTGAGCAGCAGTACACGGCAATAGAGAAAACATGTGCCGCTCTTGTGTGGGTAGTGTAGAAATTGAAGCACTACTTTCACAGCCCGCTTGAATCCTATCAAATTCCTTCTTGAAAATTCTGTTCTAACTGATAGGCTAGCTTGTTGGCAAAGCTTCCTTTCCCAGTTTGAAATCACCTACATTCAGCAGAAATCCATCAAAGGCTATGCCATATCAGAGCATCTCGCTCACCACCCTATTCCCCAGTTCGATCCTGGCCGTTCGGAGTTTCCAGATGAAGAACTAATGTCCCTTAGTCGATCTGATCTTATGTGGACATTATATTTTGATGGAGCTCTGAACTCCCAAGGAAAGGGTATCGGGATTGCTCTACTATCACCTGAAGGTGTCACCATTCCGCAAGCCTACAATTAGAGTTTCCTTCCACCAACAACATTGCTGAATATGAAGCTTTGTTGGCTGGCTTGGAGCTCGCTCGTTTCTATGGTGTCACCCATTTGCGAATTGTAGGTGACAGTCAGCTGGTCTTGCGCCAAGTGCTCACCAAATACCTCACTCGAGATCCTAAGCTCAAGCCATATCAAGAACTCGCCTCAGCTTACACTAAGCTATTCTCCAAGCTGATTTTTGTTCACATCCCTTGTCATCAGAATCTTCTAGCCGACACTCTTGCTACCATCGCTTCAACTCTCAATATGTGCTATCCCGAGGATTTTGATAGCATTCAAATTGCACGCCGCAATACCCCTGCTGTTCAGGACCCCGTCTTTCTCTGGACCAAGGAGGAGATGTTGAAGAAGTTGGAAAGGAAGGGTAAAACTGAAGTCATGCTGATGGAGTTGGAAGAGGAATTAGAAGATGAGGAGAAGCCGTGGTATTATGAGATAGCTAGGTATTGCAAGAATCAAACATACCCTGAGGAGGCCACAAGTGATGAAAAGAAGGCCATAAGGAGATTGTCCCAAAAGTACACCCTGGTTAGGAATGCGCTCTACAGAAGGGGACTCACTGGAGTTCTGCTCAAGTGCCTGGATGAAGATGAAGTATGGAAGGTTGTTGAGGAAGCCCATTCGAGTGTGTGTGGTGGCCATGTAAATAGCCAAATGATTGCTAAGAAGATCCTTAGGCAAGGTTTTTACTAGCCAACTCTAGAAGGGCTCGATCTCTAGGATCGGCCCAAACCCCATCCCCCAAACTCTCTCTCTCTAAAAGTCCAGGAGCCCCTGATACGCTGCCAAGATGAAGGACCATTGTGTCCTCGGCTTCATGATGGCCTGCATAAGACAAAAAGCCAGCACAAGTCAATACACATTAAAAATATCAACAACAAAAAAAAACCGTGCAAATCAAGCCCAATTTCTGCCCCCCGGACAACCCGTTGAACCACGTCCAACACAGTGGCCGCAGTTCAATGTTTGAAACACGTCCGCCAAGTAAGCCGCGTTTCAAAATTGAAACGCGGAGGCCTTGGCCGCCGCGATTCATCCGCGCAAACCGCATCCACTGTAGTGGACGCGATTCGTGCATCACCCTTCCCGGCGCCGATGGCGCTTCCCCCTCTCCCTTCCGTCCCAAAAAAATCAAGGCTAGGGTTACGGATTACCGTCTCTGGCCGTAGGGGGGCCTCCCGGCCGAGTCGCCCCCGCTTCCATGCCGCGTAGTCTCCTTCCCCGTTGTTCGCCGCCTCTCCTTCCTCTCCCTCCATCGCCGCCGCACTGCCCTCTTCCGCCGCCAGCGCCTCCGCCTCTTCCATCACGATTGCCAGTTCACTGGGGGCGGCGAGCATCTCCACAACCATCTCACTCGTCCCCGAGGCCTCCGGCGTCGGCGTCACCGCCGTCTCCTCCGTCGCCGTCGACCCCTTGCGCTGCTGCCGCTTGGCCGCCGACCGCTTCGTCATCAGAGAGAGTGGAGGGAGAAGAGGGAGAGAGAGAGCAAGAGAGGGAGAACTCGAGAGAGAGATGGGAAAAGGGAGAAAGTGGGAGGGCGAAACGGACGCAAGGAGGCGCCCCCGGGCGTTTTGTAACCTCCGAGAAAATTTGAAATCGCGTCCGGTGCAGTGGACGTGAATATGAACCGCCATCTTTAATTGCGTCCGCCTAAGCTGCTGCGATTCAGAAGTCATCATTACCCTGACGCAGACTTTCAGGTGCGCAATTTTCAAATATTTGAAGTACAGAGTGAAGTGCATCGGGGCAAGAGGACGCGATTAAGGAAAAGAGGCGGCGGCTAAGTTGGACGCAGATTAATGGTATATCCACGGCGTCTGTTGTGGACGCGATTCTAGATGTCCATCCGAGAGCAATTTTGAGGAGAAAATTTGAGATGTTTGGATGTTACAATCACATTTAAGGGTGCAATTTGGCCATGCAAACAACGCAACATAATTCTTATTGAAGATTCATTCTCGACGCTTACAAACGGCCACCTTGGGCCAAAGTTTCCCAAGTTCCCTTACATAGCTCATCCAATCATTTTCAACCTCCATTACATTTGGGACCGGCCTCTTAAAGGAGCAAACCTTCCACAGAGCTTTTATAGTATCCACCTCCTCACCGTCATTGTTGGTGCTGATGTCCCGCCTTTTGATCGGCGAGAGTTGAGATGGCCCTTCAAAGATGCGCCGTGGAAGCCCAAGTTGAGGGAGGAAACGATGTGGGTTGTAGAGGACGAACTCGGATGCCCCAATCAACCGCAAGTCCACGCTGGGTGCTAGCCGAGTCTGCAAGTCCCGGGTTAGAAGTGGCGCTAGAGTACAAGAAAACGCATCCCTCGGGCATGCTTCGGAAGTAATCACGCCAATCTGCTCGCATTTTATGTTGTGGTACTCGATTAGCCACGCACCTTTCTAAGCCCACTGTATTATCCAGGTGTTTAAGCGGACTCTTGGAGAAGATGCGGGACGAGCTAGAGACTTCGTTAATGGCATCAAACTTGAAGTGTAGGTCAGTCCAACAAGTAAATAAAAGCATGGAACCATATGAAGGCCTACCCAAGCTCGTCGTCGTTAGTCCGCTGTAGAGGAAGGCTAGTGCCGCCAGTCCCAGTCTTTTGCCCTCACAAATGGTGCACACTGTGCCCAGTTGATCCTCCTCCAGCACGCTATCAATTAAGGGGAAGAGAAGTGCGCCCGCTACGCAGATGGCGAATCCCTTCATCACTTGTTCCAGCCTCTCGCCATCCCCTGCCCTTGGTAGTTCCTTCATGGTCCAGGCCGCCATCTTTTGCAAGTGTATACCTTTTTCGGTCCTGACACCTTGAGCCTCCCTCATATCCATAAAGCTTTCCAGCACCTCCTTACTCGTATAGCACCTCAGCATGATCGCCATCTCGTCTTCCTCGCCTTGCTTCATCGGCTTCAAACCTAGCAAAAACTCAACCTCTTCCAGAAGGATAGTAGCTTCAAAGGTTCTAAAGAGGAAGGTGTAGGTTTGAGGATGCCACAGTTCTACTAATGCCCCCAAGGCCGCCCAGTCAAGGTGAACCTCGTGGTACCTTTTGGCATGGATGGCTAGTTTGTTAATGCCCCACCTCCTAAGGATAGTGGTCATGTCCAGGGTGATGGTGGAAGTAAGTTTTTGAAGCCATGGGAGGCGCATGAAACGCCGGTTGCCGGGAATAGTGGGTAGTCCTGCGGCATAAATGGGTATGAGCATGGGAAGATTGGCCATGGATGGCATTGCATGGCATGCATGCATGATCATGGAGTTGAGAGGGTTGGCCATATCATCGGAAGAGGAAGAGAGAAAGAGAAAGAGAAAGAAAAAGAAAGAAAAGAAGAACAACCAAGAACACGTAAAAAGCATGTCAAGAACGCGAAGAACACATCAAAATCCAAGCTTAAAAATCATTCTACTTACCAACTTGGCTTGAACCAACTTACAAATGTGTCCTTCCACTTGACTCAACATTTGGAATCCCTCCCCCCTTGGCCCCTTAGGTTGGGAAGAACCACCATACTCCATTGCACTAAGCCTCTTCTTCTCCTTCTCTTCCCCTTCTCCTTCTCCACTTATTTGAATTTTGCACCTTGAGGAGAGGGAGAACCATCAAAAGAATAGGTGGAGGGGTGTCTTGTGACCCCTTGATCTAGAAGCCCCCCTTCCCCATGCAATGAAGAGAGGAAAAGACAAAATGTCAAGTCTCAGATTGACAGCTTGAATCGCGTCCAATGCAGTGGACGCGATTCATGATTGAAAGGCATCCGGTATCCCCGCCGTGATTTACAAGTGGCATTATTTTCATTCTTTGCCATATTAAATGTTGATTGTCAATACTGATGAGTCTTTGAGCGCAGGATCTGGATATCTTTTTCGCCGCGTAATCACGATCATCTTTGGCGACCGCCATCTCTGGTATTGTATATATTGCATCTTACTATATGATATACTTTATTAGAGCATATCAAGGACCTCGAGGCTCTGATGAATCTGGAATTTGAGCTCCCCTCCTCCTCCAAAAACAATGACGATTCCAGAGGATTCTTATGACTTGAGGATAGGCCATTGCGTTGTCAAAGGATGATGGTTCCATCCGGTATCTTGACTTCGGCACCATAACAATATTATCCTTGATTATCTTATATTTTCATTTGTTTCAATCTTTTTCTTTTAGCCCAGCATGCATCATGTAGAACTTTGATCACAATTCCGGACGATCACTCTCGTCTTCAATTGAAGAGAACTACTTATCCCACTTTTCCAGTTAACATGAAATATTCCACTCCGAGTCAAGTACTCAGTTCATTGTGTTGATGTTTGACGATCATCCTTTGAGAAACTCAGTTGTCTAGGATTCCAATTTCAGTTCATCTCCCAAAGATCCACTGAGGCAGTGGCAGACGCCCCCGATGGTGCAACCTAACGGATTGTGTCCTTAGGTACTTCCCCGACGCTGGAAGTTGATCTTTCTCCCTTTCGTGCCCACGTGCACACTCCTTTCGTCCAGCCATTGAGTTTTCTCCTGAGATTTTCTGAAAGTCGCTTCACTTTGAATTCACGAACGGCTCCAATCGTATGTTGTTAAGGGTGTATCCCATCACACCTTGGCGTCTACTTTTCAGTCATTCCACTTCATTTCCATTCCATTCACCCCATTCCATTGCTTTCATTTCATGTCACTTCACTCCATTTCCTTGCAAAGCAGACGCCAAGGCGAGGCAGTTGTAGACACACCATTTTGACGACATATCAAGCAAATTTCATGTTACACCGCAATGCCTCAAA
The DNA here is from genome assembly GCA_014218235.1 of Colocasia esculenta. Classification (NCBI taxonomy): domain Eukaryota; kingdom Viridiplantae; phylum Streptophyta; class Magnoliopsida; order Alismatales; family Araceae; genus Colocasia; species Colocasia esculenta. The sequence continues at coordinate 109,062,756 of CM024754.1, forward strand.
ATGGCTCTCTTCAATTAACCTCTTGAGTGATTTTCCTATTTTTTTGGATTTTTCTACGATTTTTAGGAATTTCTCTAAAGAGGTTAAATGGGTCTGTTGAACTTAAATATTCGCGTCCGGTACAGTGGAAGCCTTTAAAAGGGTGTGATCCGTGGCGGGTAAAACCGACGCATATCACACTTGGTTTTTTCGTACCTACTACCTGTAATCGCGTTCGACAAAGCCGCCGCGATTTAAAGTCAAAACCTAAGCCATGCCCCTAAAGCCACGGCATTTAAGAGGAGTCACGTTTCAAATCATGAGAAAACAAGAATCGCGTCCGGCTAAGCCGCCGCGATTAAAAGTCAAAGCCTAAACATACCCCCTAAGCCACGGCATTTAAGAGCTCCCATGTCTCGAATCATTGCTAATTTAGAATCGTGTCCGCTTAAGTCGCCGCGTTTTCAAAGCCATCAATCAAATCAAGATCGATTCTGTTAGAAGATCGATTCATAGGAAAATGCGGCGGTCAAGACAAACGCGATTATGAATCCTAGGTATAGGCTATGATTACCAAATCATACGGATCTCTTAAATTGCGGCGTGTTTGTCGGACGTGATTCATCATAAAAGGCATCTACTATCTTCGACGCAATTCAAGAATTTTGTCTATAAATACAGACCCAGGGGTCATTTGTTCAAAAATAATCCCCAGAGACGGCGAAGCCCTGCCGACACGGTGCCTCGACCTCCGAGCCCAAACTTCCCAACCCCCCGAGCAAAGCCCTGTCAGACCAGAAGTTCACATTCCGGAGCCAAGGAGGAGCACGCTCAACGCAAGTCATCCCACGTCTTCCCCCCCTTCGGGATTCGGAGCCTCTATTCCTCTCATGAGCATTGGAGCAAGGCGGGAGGGCATCTTTCATCCCCTCGTCCATCCGGGCGGCGGGCTACATCGCCATTACCTCTCCCTCCCGTCCCTTTTCACTTTAGCCTTTTTAGCGCATTTCATTCGTCTCACGTTTCACACCACACTGTTGGGTTTTCCATATATCATGTTTTTGATGATCACATTAACATCCTTGAACATTGATTTAATGCAAAATTGATGTGCTAACTAACATGAAAAACACCATGAAAGTGATTGAGTTAAACATTGCCAAATCATACAATGTATATCACTAACAATGTATTTACATGTAGGTGCACAAGCATGAAAGATGGAGCATTGAAGAGGCATTGAGGAGATGAGCAAATATCACAAAAAACTGTTCAAGAGGTGTATCTGTCGACAGATGCAATATACCTGTCGACAGATTCATACAGTCATTCCAAGACAGAACTCAGGTTTGCATCTCTGAGTGTATATGTCGACAGATGCAATGAACCTGTCGACAGATTCACACAGTCAACCCAGGACAGAACTCAGGTTTTCTATTCCTGAGTGCATCTGTCGACAGATGCAAATTGCCTGTCGACAGATACACTCAGAAATCCAGATGTCTGAAACCAAGTTCTCAGCCTGAGTCTGCCTGTCGACAGATGCAAGTGCACCTGTCGACAGACGACGGAAATATAAGATTTTGAGTTTCCAAATCCGGCCCCACTTGGGTGTTTCCTTCCTCCACGACCCCCACCTTTACCTAACACTATATAAGCATCCTTTTGGAGCCAAATTTGCAGAGAGCAGCCTCCCATCCAAGAGCCTCCAAGGGACCAAGAGGAAAAGCCCCAAATTGCTGCTCTGCTTCAACCTTCTGCCCAGATCGTCGTGGAATCGCCATCCATGCGAAGTTGAAGCCGGATCGTCGTCAATTCAACCTTCTACATCGATCAATCTACATCCAATCGAAGTTTGAAGAGCGTTTGGACGATCCACGAGAAGAATTCCAACTGGATTTGTTCCCCAACTCTAAATTCTTCTCCATTTCATAATTTCCATTCCATCGTGTGTGTGTGGTTGTGTTTCGAGCATCCCTTGTGCTTGATTCACGAAGTTGTAGTTGTTCTGATCGTGTTTCATCAGACAACGTGTGTGTGGTTGAGTTGTTGTGTTGAATTCGCTCATAAGCAGTCGTTTCTGCGTGTGTGTGTGGACGGTGGATGTAGGATACACGAGTTGTGTACTCCGAACCACCTTAAATCATCGTGTTCTGTGGTTTGTTCACGTTTTGCGATAGATGATTGGTAGGCACGGTGTTCATACGCACGTTTGATACCCTGTTCTCTATATATCAACTCAAGCTTTCTTAATCTTAATCAAATTCTAATCAAGTTTTCATTAAGATTGCTGTAGCACCGAAAAGATCCATCAGTAGTTAGAATTTTCCGTAATCTATTCAACCCCCCCCCCCTTCTAGATTACCATATCGTGTTATTCCGCGAACCCTTCAATTGGTATCAGAGCGAGGTTTCTCCGATTTACAGCTTTTCGTAAATTGATCTAGCGATCAGGAGATTTTGATCTTATGGATTCTAGCAAAGGGTATATGGCCGAGGGACATTCAGTAACCAGGCCACCCTATTTTGATGGCACTGACTACTCTTATTGGAAAAATCGCATGCAGGTATTTTTGAGAGCTCAAAATTACGAGGTGGAAGATAGTCAGCAAGGGACCATATGTGTTGCCCGAGGACGAAGACACCTGGACGAAATACCAAATAGCTAAAGGAACTCTCAACTGGAGCGCACTAAACATGATGCAATGTGCGGTGCATCCAAAGGAATTTTCAAGAGTCTCCACATGCTCAACAGCAAAAGAGATGTGGGACAAACTTGAACTCATTTACGAAGGTACGTCCGAGGTAAGGGAAACTAAAGTTAGCATGTTAGTGTCTGAATATGAAATGTTCAAGATGAAAACTGATGAAACCATATCAGACATGTTTGCAAGATTCATGCTAATAGTTAACGGGCTAAAAGGTCTTAAGAAGGAATACTCTGAAAGTGACTTAGTAAGAAAGATACTTCGATCTCTTACTTCATCTTGGAATACTAAGGCCACTGTCATTGAGGATTCCAAAGACCTTTCTAAAATGAAATTGGATGAACTAATTGGCTCCTTAATGACATATGAAATCAACATCAAAAGAAAAGAATTAGAAGAAAATCCTAGGAAGTCAATTGCTCTAAAAGCATCCAATAAAACATCAACAAGTTCCAAGAAATCCATTCAACAAGATAGTGATGAGCAAGAAACATCTAGTGAGAGTGATGATGGTGAAATGGCAATGCTCACTAGACAATTCAAGAAAATTTTTGAAGTTCAAAAGGAGAGACTCAGGTAACTCCAAACCCTTCAAGAAAAATTTTTCACAGAAATATGAGTCCAACAAAAAATCTGATATTGTTGTTATGAATGCAAGAAACAGGGGCACATGAGAGGAGAATGCCCGGAACTCAAGAAGAAGCTGAAGAAGGAAAAATTCACCTCCAAGAAAGCCAAAGCAATGTTGGCCACCTGGAGTGATGAAGATGAAGATGAAGATGCACAAAAAACATCCGATGATGAAGAAGTGAAATGCTTGATGGCTAGGAGTGATGACTCCACCGAGGTAAATTTCTCATTTGATGATTTCACTACAAGTGAATGGGAGGAAGCATACACTACTTTATTTGAAAATTTTTGTGAATATAAATCTGAAAATAAAGCATTAAAAAGGAAATGCAACTCCCTTGTGCATGATAAGAACAATGATGAACGAATTGCATTCCTGACAAAAGAAATAGAAATGATGAAAGTTGATGAAAAGACTCATAATGAAGAGATGGATTGCTTAAAATGAGATTGCAAGAAACACAAAAAGAAAAAGACTGTTTAAGCCATTCTCTTGAATTCCTTCAAGAAGAACATCTAGAAACAAAGAAAAAGTTGGAACAAACTGAAAAGGAATTGAAAGAGAAATCTGAGGACTTGATGAAATTTGTAAAAGGGAAACAAAATCTAGACGCGGTTTTGGGTGCTAAAGTTCATGTAACCAAGCATGGGTTAGGATATCAACCTGTCAAACAGAAGAAAATAGGAGAGTCATTGATTACTTCCTTCGTTGATCCTAGCCCAAGCACAAGCAAGCATGTTCCCACAAAGCATAAAACAAGTCAACCTCAGACCAAAGCAATGCAACCCAAACAAAATGTTCCCATCAAACAAAAGAAAAAGCCACCTGTCGACAGATGGAATGGTGCCTGTCGACAGACAAGAACAATTTCAACCAATAAACAGTCTATCAAGCAACAAAAAATTGAAAAGAAAATTCCTTCATGCAATGTGTTAAAAAGATTGGTCATGATGAAAAACAATGCTGGAATAATCCAAAGAAAAAAAAATTCAAACAGGTTTGGATTCCTAAACATCTACTTTGTTGCATGAATGAAATTTTGGGACACAAAGTAATTTGGGTACCAAAACCTCTTGTCTGATCCACTTATGCAGGAATGCCTAGCAGCCCAACATCAAAACAAATGGTACTTGGATAGCGGCTGTTCGAGGCATATGACGGGCGACAAATCTAAATTCTGTTTCCTAGTGGAGAAAGACGGAGGACAAGTCATTTTTGGAGGTAACAACAAAGGCCAAATAATTGGCACAGGTAATGTTGGTAAGTGTTCCTCCAATTCAATTGAAAATGTACTGTTGGTTGATGGCCTTAATCACAATTTGCTTAGCATAAGTCAGTTATGTGATAGAGGTCACAACGTCATCTTTGAATCAAATTCATGTCAAATTGTTGATAAAGAAACAGGAAGTGTAAAATTTTCTGGAAAAAGAGTGAATAACATTTACCTAGTTGACTTAGATGATCCAGAAAATGATAACTTGTGTCTTGTTGCAAATAGACAAGATGAATTGACCTTGTGGCATCGTAGGCTTGGCCATGCGAGCTACAACGTGTTGCACAAGATCATGAAGCTCAAATTAGTAAGTGGACTTCCTGACATTTCTTTTAATAACAATGAAAGTTTTTGTGATGCATGTGCACAGGGAAAACAAACCCGAAAGTCTTTCAAATCCAAAGCACCGGTAAGCACATCTAAACCATATGAACTGTTGCACATGGACCTTTTTGGACCAACTAGAAATCTAAGTCTCAATGGCAAACGTTTTGGTTTTGTCATTGTAGATGATTTTTCTAGGTTCACATGGGTCAAATTCTTGGCACACAAAAGTGAAACACTTACAATCTTCCAAGAATTCTTTAATAAGATTGAGCATGGCAATGTGAATAAAATATGTTCAATCCGCACCGATCACGGGGGAGAATTTGATAACAATGCTTTTTCTGATTTTTGCAGGCACCAAGGGATTGAACATCTGTTCTCTTCCCCAAGGACTCCAGAACAAAATGGAGTAGTGGAGAGGAAAAACAGAACATTGGTGGAAATGGCTTGCACTCTTCTAGTTGAAGGCCAACTCTCCAAAAGCTTTTGGGCAGAAGCGGTGAACACTTCGTGCTACATTCTAAACAGAGCCATGGTAAGACCTGTGATAAAGAAAAACCTACCAGTTGTTGAAAGGTAAGAAACCCAACCTTGGGTACTTCCGAGTTTTTGGCTCAAAGGTATTTATTCATAACAATGATAAATCTGAATTAGATAAATTGAAGCCAAAAGTGATCAAGGTGTTTTTCTAGGCTACTCAGAACACTCTAGGGCATATAGGGTGTTTAATAATAAAACACGCACTGTGGAAGAAACTCCACATGTCATTTTTGATGAGACTTATGCCAAATCTAACAGCTTGAATGTTAACAGGCTGAAAAAGAGGATGAAGGAACATCGCTTAAGGACCTACAAGTCAAAGCAAAAGACAAATCTGAAGAAGATTCCAAGACCAAAGGTGGATATCTTCACAGGGACTACGATGAAGATGATGAAATAGCATTCAGAAAACAAGATGAAACAGTTGAAGAGAATCCACCAGAAAGTGAACCTCCTGAAGAGCGACACTCACAAGATCAAATTCCTCAAGGACAAGATACTCCCGGCCCTTCAACAATCACAAATGTGAGGTATTCCAAAGATCACCCACTTGATGATGTGATAGGTAGTTTAAATGATTCTGTTCAAACGAGGTCTCAAGTAAGAAAAATAATTGAACATGATCTTTTTGCTTTTGTTTCTCAAGTGGAACCCAAAAATGTTGAAGAAGCCTTAAAAGATAACTCATGGATTGATGCTATGCATGAGGAACTTGGTCAATTTCAAAGAAATAATGTATGGAGTTTAGTTCCTAGAACCCCTGAAATTTCTATCATAGGAACTAGATGGGTGTTTAGGAATAAACTTAATGAAGAAGGAAAAGTGGTCAGAAATAAAGCAAGACTCGTAGCAAAAGGATATAGTCAAGAATTTGGTGTAGACTTTGAAGAGTCCTTTGCTCCTGTAGCCAGGTTAGAAGCAGTCAGAATTTTATTGGCATATGCATGCTCCCATAAGTTCAAACTCTATCAAATGGATGTTAAAACTGCTTTCTTAAATGGCTATATCAAAGAAGAAGTCTATGTCTCTCAACCACCAGGTTTTGAAAATTCTGAAATGCCTAACCATGTGTATAAATTGCACAAAGCTCTTTATGGTTTGAAACAGGCACCTCGAGCTTGGTATGATAGACTAAGCAATTTTCTGGTAAGCAAAAACTACTCAAGAGGTAAAGTGGACCAAACTCTCTTCACTAAGAAAGTTCGCAATCACATAATTGTTGTACAAGTTTATGTGGACGATATCATATTTGGTTCCTAACCCTTCACTGTGTGAAGAATTTTCTAAACACATGCACAGTGAATTTGAGATGAGTCTAATGGGGGAGCTTCAATTCTTTCTTGGTTTGCAGGTGAAACACATAAAGAAGGCTTCTTCATAAATCAATAAAAATATGTCAAAGAGCTTCTCAAACGATTTCAATTTGAGCAAGCCAAACCAGCCTCCACCCCAATGAGCACAAGCGTCAAATTGGAAAATGATGAGAAAGGTAAACCGGTAGATGCAAAGCACTTCCGAGGTATGATTGGCTCACTCCTTTATCTTACTGCAAGTAGACCGGATATACAATTTAGTGTTTGCCTTTGTGCTATATCATAATCTAGTCCAAAGAAAGCCATTTAATTGCAGTCAAGAGAATTTTCCGATATCTCTCAGGCACATACAATTTGGGTTTTTGGTACCCAGCAGGCAGTAGTTTTGATTTGGTCTCATATTCTGATGCTGATTATGCTGGATGTAAAATTGACAGAAAAAGCACTAGTGGATATTGCCAATTCCTTGGCGGTTGCATGGTTTCGTGGGCATCCAAGAAGCAACACTCAGTTGCACTCTCCACTGCAGAGGCAGAATATGTCGCTGCAGGAAGTTGTGCAGCTCAAGTGTTGTGGATCAAAAGTCAGTTAGCTGACTATAATGTTGAAATTGGATGCACACCTATCCTATGTGACAACACAAGTGCTATCAACCTTTCAAAAAACCCTGTCCAACACTCAAGGACTAAACACATTGAAATCCGTCATCATTTCTTGAGAGATGAAGTTGCCAATAAAACCTTGGAACTTAATTTCATTCCCACAGAAAAACAATTGGCTGATATTTTCACCAAACCCTTGTCTGAAGATAGATTCACATCCTTAAGAAGAGAATTGGGTTTGTGTAAAATGCAATGAAGCTAACTATCCATATTGGAGTACATGCTCTTTATGTGTGAATGACTATGTGGTATATCAAATGGTGAACTGTGGAAGAACAAGTTCAGCTTGTTTGGAAACTATCATCATGCGTGAGAAATATTCTCCGCCAAGTATCAATAGTCCCATTTCATATAAAGGCCCTGTACTTCACATAGGATTTTTAGTTTCCTTACATTTTATCATGTTAACTCTATGAAACAATGCTTTTTCTGTGACCATGTGCTTGTGTATGACTTTCCTTTCATGAACATGTTTGTCTTGTATCAAATGCTTGTGTAAATCATTGACTTGATGTTGTGTCAACACGTGCACACACTATGGGGGAGTGAGTTAAAGGTAGATGAGTTTTCATGAGGAAACTCTTCCTTCACTTCATTTTTAAACCTCACTTCCTTGAACTCAATGTGCACTCAATCTGAAACCAGAAAAATCCACTCTGTTCATATCTGTCGACAGACTCATTCCATCTGTCGACAGGTACACTCAGTTTTGTTCTGACTGAAACTTCAATTCATCAGTCTGTGTGCATCTGTCGACAGACAGATTCCTTCTGTCGACAGATACACACATTCTTCTTTATTGTTCAATTCCTTTCATACTTCTCAAGAAAGTGTTCTTTGATTGATTTAAAGGTAAACATTAGTTTGTTTGTGTGCAATATAACATTTTCATATCCACTTCATGTCAAAGTCGTGAACCAAGTCGAAATGATGTTTGATGCAACACTTGATTGAGGTCTTTTTAGATCATTTTGAACACAATGAGCAAACCAAATGATTTTTAAACATCTCCTTTGAATAACTCCCTTGTCGTTAAACATGAATCTAAAATGATTTGAAAAATCAGAAAGCTCTTGAATTTAATGTTCTACATTATAACTTACCTAAAGAAACTCTTGTACTTGACTAAAATTAAAAATAAAATAAAAAAAAAAAGAAAAGCTACCTATTTCTTCGGTTCAATCAAAAATTTATCTCTCTTTATGGGATGGAGGTAGAGCAATGATGAAAATGACTAAGTAACCGGGGACATGGGCATCACCAATGTCGGTCTTCGCGTCAAAAGGTTGTTTCATTATATCTATACAATGGCTTGATGGACACTCACATTGAGTAACTGGGGGTATTGGCATCACAAGTGTCTACCTTCACATGAAAAAGTGAAAGTGCTCCTCATTGCCACTCTTTTCCATCTTCGTTGTTTAAAGATTCTAAAATCATACCAGAAATAGAGTGAAGCCTCCGAAATCTTTTTATGTCAAGTCCAATGTGCTTCTTGGGTAAGATATTCTAATGGCCATCTAATTCAAATGTCATCTAACTATCATCTCTATTTAGATGCATGTTTTTCTTCAACGGCCTTAATCAAAAGAGTTATTTAATTTTCACTGGCTATTGTGAAATGTGTTCTTCATGATCTAATAAAGAACTTCCTTGTCTTAATTCAAACTCATTCTAGAATTGTGTCATGTCTTTATCATAATGGATATGCATTTTTATCTTGCACATACACCTATTTTGCCTTAAAACAACAAATGAACACTTGTCCCTTTGAAAAATATTGTCAAAAATCAATTTTTAACCAAAAAGGGGTTATCTGTCGACAGATAGACTGTCATCTGTCGACAGACGACGGCCCAGACCCGTTTTTGAAGAAAACCCTCGCGCCGGTTCACCTCCTTTTTGTAGGGCCTCTCTTTTAAAACCTTCTAAACCCATTCTAAGGCCACCCACGACCCATTCTCACCCCTCCTCTCTCATTTCCTCCTCCTCCTCTCTAAACCCCCTCTCTTTCCCCCTTCAGGGCTCCAAATCTGCTCCGTCTCCGACGATCCTGCTGCTCCTCGTCTGGGATCCCTCCACTCTCCCTTCACACACCATTCTCACCCTTCTTCTTGAGATGGCACCCAAATCAAAGCTTCTCGCTCGCCGTCGTCGCGCTCCGACGGACGCCGAGAAAGTTCCAGGGCTCCTTCGAACGTCGCAGCAAACATCGCGAGGATCGGTTGCCGGAACTCATCGTTCCTCAAGGTCTCCGTCTTATCCGAGACACCGGCACCTTCAAGAAAATTGTCCAATCCCGGTATGTGGACTTCGAGTCCTTAGCACCGATGTTCCCCTCACTCCTACCCTATTTTGACACTCAAGGGTGGACATCCTTCTTGTACTCTCACTTGCAATACTCACCAACTTCCGTCACAGAGTTCTTCAATAACCTAGGGCTTTCCGATCAGGGCGATCTCTACTCTTCGGTGAAAGGCACTCGTTTTGCCTCACCGCCAATCTCATCTCAACAGCCCTTGAAATTCCAAACTCAGGAGTTGAAATCTTCAACTACACTCCCTCTGCTTCTGAGTACTATGAACTTCTCACGTTGCAACCCTATGACTCCACCAAAGAAATTGCTCGTCTTAATGCCAACTCCTTTCCTCCTTTGATCCGGATGATCCATCACATCTTCACCACCTTGATCGTCCCAAAGGATGGCAGCCGAGAGTTAGTCACTGAGGTCCACAAATCCTTGTTCATATTCTTCCTCAAGTGTCAACAAATCAATCTGCATGAACTCATGATAAGCCTCATCCGTCGGTGTTTCTCAAACACCAAAAGATCAATGCCATATGCTTGCCCGATCACTCTCTTCTCATTTTCCTTGGCATTCCTATCCCTGCAAGTGAGCTCATCTCATTAAAATCCCGAAGTGCTTTTGATCTCACTGCCGCCAACCGAATGGGCTACAAGATTGTAGACGGTGTAGTCTCAAGGACTCTCAAAGGAAAGGATCCCCAAGGAGCTGAAGAGTCATCCAATGAAGAAGACAATGAAGCCGATGACGCTAATGCCGGCAGTGATGAAGACTCTCAGGATGAGCAAATGCCTGATCAAGCTCAAGAGTTTGCTGATGTACCTGTGCCTGAGGAACAATCCATTCGTGACTTCTTGGCACAAATCCATCAAGAAATGATCTCAGGATTTGCTCACATGACTTCAAGATTTGATCAAGTGGATGCTCGCCTCAACACTCTGGATGACCGGCTTGACCACCTCTACTCTGAGAGAGATGGATCCCGTCACCCTCCTCCTGCTGGACATGACAATGAATAGAGGGTCTCAGGGTCATTAGAGGTCACTAAGAGTCTTAGCTGGGAATTAGTCTCACTTGTCTAGTCATCTTTTGCTTGTTCATGTTATTTCCCTTTCTTTTGATTTCTATTGAGTCATGTAATGATTATCAAATGTACTGTGAAATTTCAATGATCAATCAATGAAAACTCAGTTCATGTTTATTTGTCTCCATATGTGCATGACTTGACCTTTTGTATGTTGTCAAAAAGGGGGAGAACATCAATATATGCATCAATTGAATGTTTTTGTCATCATCAAAAAGGGGGAGATTGTTGGGTTTTCCATATATCATGTTTTTGATGATCACATTAACATCCTTGAACATTGATTTAATGCAAAATTGATGTGCTAACTAACATGAAAAACACCATGAAAGTGATTGAGTTAAACATTGCCAAATCATACAATGTATATCACTAACAATGTATTTACATGTAGGTGCACAAGCATGAAAGATGGAGCATTGAAGAGGCATTGAGGAGATGAGCAAATATCACAAAAAACTGTTCAAGAGGTGTATCTGTCGACAGATGTTATACCTGTCGACAGATTCATACAGTCATTCCAAGACAGAACTCAGGTTTGCATCTCTGAGTGTATCTGTCGACAGATGCAATGAACCTGTCGACAGATTCACACAGTCAACCCAGGACAGAACTCAGGTTTTCTATTCCTGAGTGCATCTGTCGACAGATGCAAATTGCCTGTCGACAGATACACTCAGAAATCCAGATGTCTGAAACCAAGTTCTCAGCCTGAGTCTGCCTGTCGACAGATGCAAGTGCACCTGTCGACAGACGACGGAAACATAAGATTTTGAGTTTCCAAATCCGGCCCCACTTGGGTGTTTCCTTCCTCCACGACCCCCACCTTTACCTAACACTATATAAGCATCCTTTTGGAGCCAAATTCGCAGAGAGCAGCCTCCCATCCAAGAGCCTCCAAGGGACCAAGAGGAAAAGCCCCAAATTGCTGCTCTGCTTCAACCTTCTGCCCAGATCGTCGTGGAATCGCCATCCATGCGAAGTTGAAGCCGGATCGTCGTCAATTCAACCTTCTACATCGATCAATCTACATCCAATCGAAGTTTGAAGAGCGTTTGGACGATCCACGAGAAGAATTCCAACTGGATTTGTTCCCCAACTCTAAATTCTTCTCCATTTCATAATTTCCATTCCATCGTGTGTGTGTGGTTGTGTTTCGAGCATCCCTTGTGCTTGATTCACGAATTTGTAGTTGTTCTGATCGTGTTTCATCAGACAAGTGTGTGTGGTTGAGTTGTTGTGTTGAATTCGCTCATAAGCAGTCGTTTATGCGTGTGTGTGTGGACGGTGGATGTAGGATACACGAGTTGTGTACTCCGAACCACCTTAAATCATCGTGTTCTGTGGTTTGTTCACGTTTTGCGATAGATGATTGGTAGGCACGGTGTTATACGCACGTTTGATACCCTGTTCTATAATATCAACTCAAGCTTTCTTAATCTTAATCAAATTCTAATCAAGTTTTCATTAAGATTGCTGTAGCACCGAAAAGAATCCATCAGTAGTTAGAATTTGCCGTAAGCTATTCAACCCCCCCCCCCCCTTCTAGATTACCATATCGTGTTATTCCGCAAACCCTTCAACACACACATAGCATTTCCTCTCTACCTACTCTTTTAGGGGTTTAACACCAACCCATGAGGTGTGTTAACGCCTTTTAATGTCTTTTCGTTTCACTCCATTTGATAATTTACTACACTTCATAGTCTAATCTTTTCTTCACATGTTTCTTGTTGTCCCTTTTTTACAAGGTAACCACCAGAGCTAAATCTCCTTTACCGGCCGGCGGTGGAAGGAGGAAGAAGGACCCACGCGTCAACTCTCGCGCTTCTTGGGTGAGGTAAGTACACACTCTTTCCTTTCCGCCCGTTTCATTCGGTACCCTCGCGTCTGGCGATCGCACACACATCTCCATCGTGCACACACGCACCTCTTTCCTTTCTTCCATTTTTCTACTTTTCCAACCATCTCGCCATTCATTTTCTTCGTCATATTATTAAAAAGGTCTTTTTCTTCCTTCTTCTTTTTTATGTCAAAATCTTCTTTGTGGGACATGTTTTCAAGAACATAAGGAAACACCGTCTACACACTTCATTTGAATCCAATAAAAATATCAGAAAAATTAATCTCTTACCAATAAAAAGTCAACTTTCCCACCGAAGAAAAACACGATTTTGGCGATTCCATCAAAATAGCGTCTTTCTAATCTCTCGCAATTTGGCCTACCTGATGGTCTCATAATTAAATATACTAATAGAATGCTAAAAACCCAAGGTTCGGTGAAAAATGATAAACACACATATGACTTCTCCAAGGGAGCCCTCTCCTACTGAAAGAAAAGTCAAACTTTCTCATCCCTTATTTTCCATTAATATGACTTCTACATTGATATGATATTATCTCCAATCCAGAACTTGTAAGTTTGCGATTCCAAACCCGGCCCCTGAATCGGTCTATTCGATTATACCCGTCGAGAGTAGATCTTCCAAACTCGGCCCATGAATTGGTCTATTCAAATATACCCGTCGTGAATGGATCTTCCAAACCCGGACCCTGAATCAGTCTATTCGAATATGTACCCGCCGAGAATGGACATACTGAGTGTCTCAGCATCAAACACTACCTACTGCAACTTTCACAAATTCATGAGAATGGAAGGTATGGATGAGAATCATACCTGATATCCATGATGCAACTTTCATACTATGCGACATTGAGCAATGTACGATAACATACTACATAAGCCTTGCTAAATGCTTGTGAATGCACATAGTACATAACTAGAACTTCAAATCATTGATGATGAATGTTTGGTACAACAATCCGATACAGGGGTAACCAACTACGACATAGTAACTGTCTACATAAGAATAAAAAAAAAAATTAATAGTCAACCACACAAAATAACATGTAACAATGAAAGCATGCGTGAACATGACATTTCTGCGACATTGCCTGCAAGCCACAGTTCATTCGCAATCTCCTCCCTCAGTGCCTCCCCAGCTGCACTTGCTGTTGAGTTAAGGCACACGCCAGTGGTGCATCTTCAAGCATAGACCCTTTGTAGTGCCCTAGAAAATTTTCTTGAAATATGTTGCAAATTGTACATTTATTTATGCATGTATTTGAGTGTGTTTCTGAGGAACTTGGTGTCAACATCTCTTGGCGTTAAGTCCTGTTAGCGGCAAGATCGCCTGCCGTTTATTTTCTGTTAACGACATACTATTGTGTCGTCTATTATTTCTGAATTTCTTAAACTTGTGGGCAAGCCTGTAACGACATCATCGATGGACGTTTACGAAGAGTCTGACGGCATCTTATGTTGACGTTAAGCTGACTTGCCTGTTTTGATATTTCCGTTCGGGGAAAGAGAGATCGACTGTTTCCAGGGGGTTTTAATGCGATGATCCGAGCGTTTAGGATCTGAGGGTCAGGATTTAGGCTGGCCATTGCGTGGGAGGTCTTTATAAGACCGGATTCGCGATTAGAAAAGGGGTTTTGCTCTGGTTTTTGGAAGAGAGAAAGAGGGCCGAGAAAGGACGATTTTGTGCTGGTTCGTGCGGATTGGTGGCTTCTGGACCAAGACGGTACACCAACTTCGTGATTAGGAGCTCATCCAAGCGGAGGAGCCACGATTGGAGGCGGATTGGAGCGGTTGAAGTCGAAGGAAAGGGACTGCCTCACAGACGAGGCGGGCATCTTCGAGCTTAGAATCATCACTCCAGAAGGATGGATTGAGGCAAGGTGCAGGGGGTTCGGTTTAGGATATGTTATACTAAGTAGTTATCATTTTTACATACTTTTAAAGCATGAAAATAACTTACGGGAAAGGGTAGAAGACCTGTTATTCCATGTGGGGTTTTTTGTGTTTTCTGTGCATAAGAACTAGACGTCCAGATCGTTAGCCGCCTATTTCTTATTAACGGCAGCAACGACGGCCGTCTACTTCATATGAGCAGCATTCATTTTCTGACCTTTATTATATGTAAACGGCGCTATGTGCCGCCGTCAGTATAACTTAACGGCGCTATGTGCCGCCGTCTAGCGAGGCTTAACGACAGTGTGTGTGGACGTCAACTTCAGTAAATGCCATATACCCCGCCGTTAAGTTTATCAGTACCATATTTAGCTTGAAAACTGATTTTTATTGCCTATCTATAATCCATGATGGTATGGGGTTTCGGCCAGGTTATGAATTGTGAGTTTTATTACTGTATAATATGGACAGGTTGTTGTATGTTTAGACCTCGTGAACATATGAATAAATATTTTGTTATGTAATGAGATTGATAAAAAGAAAAGTAAACTGATTGTCAACGTGATTCATGTTAGAAAGTTATACTTAAGACTGCAATATGGTGATATACCAGTTCCTGTACAGAATCATATTGTTTTCTCACTGAATGTATCATGCTAGTTAGGTTAAATTAGTGAAATTCAATTATGAAAATAGTTATGGAGTTCAGAAAAATGTAAAATTTTGCACGTGCATAGTATATCCTGATTCTGAATTTTGTTAAAATTTCGGAATTTTTAGACATTTGCACATTCTGTTATGACTTTCTGAATAATGAATTGCATGAAGAATTTAAATAAAAATGCAAGTATGTACATGATTGAATGTGTTGCATTTAGTATCATGATAGGGGTATGTCATGTAGAAAATAGAATTTCAGAACTGAAAAGAACATGCTATAGGTTATTGCAAGTGCATGAAATGTAAATTAAATGATATTATTCATGTTAGTGCATGCATTGAAATGAAATGTCAATAAGACATTGTTATATTAGATATTCCTACAAGGAACTACACCATAGATGCCCCTATGGTAATGGTTCACCTACATGTAAATGATCTATTGAATCCGTGGGCAATGGATTGAAATCCTCGAAGTAGACAAGTTCTACTAGTTAAGGTGGAAGGACTTTCCCCGGTTTTGCTCAAATACCATGACTTCATCACTGCATTGCCTAGGTGATAAGTGAATGTTAAATAACTATTGATCTCTATTATAGTGCGGGCTATGTCTTGGCAAATAAATGAAAATGACTACATGCTACTGCTATGTCTATATATCTACATGTCTATATGACCTACATGCTACATGCCTACATGATTACATGCTATATGTCAATGTGTTAAATGTTACATGAATTACATGCAAATTGTTACGTAAAAGAATTGCTACATGTTTAAATGATCAATTGTTATATGATAATTGTTGCATGTTGCATAATGTAGTGTCAGGCTTTCATTAAAATGGTTTATATGTTACATGATAAAGGGTAGATTCCATGATAAGAGAGATTACATGCTATATGTAAGAACATGTTAATTTAATGGTTAGAAGATAAAATGTGGAGTTTATGCATTACATGATATGTTTTATTTCCATGATAATTAGAATGCAATGAATGAATGATTGCCAATTGATCTAGAACCATGCTAGTAGGAAGAGTATATGATATCAATGAAAGAGTGAAAATATGTTACCATGATTTAAATCTATTATATTATAATATCATGAACTGTCTTTCATGTGATTTGCTGAGTCTTGTAGACTCATAATTGCTTAACAATTTCAGGAGAACCAGAGGATTCTCAGGAGTTAGTACACACTGATTCTGAGCGTGAGGACGTGGAGGCATAGTTTACTTGAGAGATTTAGAGTGACTCTTGTATGTGAGAACTATATGTATTTTTCTTTTTGCATTTGGACTTGAATTGTAATAAATTCGGGACTATTGGCATTTCTCTTTTATGCACTAGACTTTATAATTGACTATAATGTTGATTACCATCATTTAATTCCATATTCCGTTGCTTATTATTAGAATCGAATTATCATTTGTGTATATCTCAACCTGTACCGTCAAATGTTGGATTTATTCCACTGTAATACCTCTGTTGGATCCAATGTGAGTGGTGAACTGTACTGGGTCTAAGAGGGGCGTTACACCCTTCATCGGATCATTATCATCGAAGGGTGGATTGAAGAAGTCGTCGTACCCCTGTCACGGGGATGTAGTTATGTACCAACCACACATGCAAACACTATCTTCTTCTGTGCGTCAAAGGGTACATGTTTCCCTCTCGAAGGGTTTGGAACCTTATCTTCAATACACCAAAAGCCCGTTCGACACAATTTCGAAGTTGTGCATGTCTATTGTTGATTTGTTCTTGCTTGTTATCATAACACCCATTTTCTGGCCTACGAAAGCTTGAAATATGATACATGTGGCCACGATATGGGGCAAGGAAAGAGCTAGTGTTAGCATATCCGCCATCAACTAGGAAATACTTACCCAATGGCACAAGGAACTCTTCTCGTGAAATAGCCCATCTTAACACCTTCATATCTGGTGCAGAGCCTTCCACCCTACACATGCATATTGAAATAAGCCATCAAATGACACAACAGCCATCACATTTTGCATTATAACCTTTGCGATTCCGAAAACGTGGTTGATCATCAATTGCCACATTTGCGGGAATGTGAGTGCCATCAATAGCACCTAATGAATCCTACAAAATATAAAATTAAAGCTAGATCATGTACAGATGAAATGTTCAACAAGTTGTGCATTGAGATCACCTTGAAATAGGGATAAAATCGGTCATTTCTCGAAATATGTGGATGACATTCATTGACTTGAGTAGGCTGTAAAATATATTCCTCATTTAAGGAAGCTAAAGCAAAAGCCACTTTGTTCATGTAGTGGCTAATAGTTTGAGAGCTATGCTGAAAATGTTCTACCAACGCACCAGTGGGTACACCATGGCCAACAGCGTATAGGAACATCGCCAGTTGTCATTGGCACTAACATGTCGGGAGTCTTTTAATAGGCTCTACTCACTAACATGTCAACTAAACTAATGAACATACTAGGATGCACTCTAAAGACATTATAACATCTTTTCTGATGGCCGTTCAGAATGTTTTGCACCCACAACTCCCCTGTGTGTTTTGATGTATTCATCATTCGCCTTGGTATGGTTGGATGTACTTCTTCTTGCAGTTCCTCTAACACTACATTCAGTACTGCAGTGTATATTTCTTCATCTTCTTGCAATATATTGAACAACAGGTTCCGTTTTGTACGCATGCAAACAAAGAAACATTGAAAAGTACTACGATTACACGACAATGATGAAGGTCTTAATGTTCTTCCATAATTTCAGCCATCACATTATTAGCATACATAATGAAAGATGGTACATGTTCCATGACAAAATAGAAAACTTCAAATGCTATGTGGCTAATGATGGACCATAATCATGATAAATAGGCCTACAACAATGATAGCCTATAGGAGAAGAATGACAAGAATGAATAAGCCTAAGCTTAGGAAGTTGAAGAATGGCAGCTTCGACACGTGCATTTGGGTTGCATTCTCGGACTATGGGAAGGGTAGCTGGTGGATGCAAATGCTTTATACTTCTGATTGACATGACATGGGTGAACCCTAAAGTACTCATGGAATGCAGCTTCCGCTTCCTTAATTGAGTAGAAGCCCTTATATCGTGTCCTGGGAATCCATTGACTTCAACCAAACACTCATCCCAAGTATAATAAATACCCGGATGACGTCCAACCCACACAACGTAGCACATGTACTTACCCATTATCTTGTTTTAGTAACCTGCAAGTCCATTGATGGTAAAGTGAAGATTACACATAAATATGGTTAACGAATTGATAGGGCAACTTCATACTAAAATTAAAGTGAAAAGAAAAGAACGTCTACAAAGAAAGATTTCATACTACTGTAATGACAGTCTTCTACATTACATGAAAAGAGAACTACATACTGAAATAGAGTGACATGAATTGAAAAAAATAGAAATGAAAGAAAGCACTACGCAATAGATAGACATAAGCATAAACAATCCATTGAAAAGGAACAGAAATAGTTAAAATTAAGTATGCCACAAAGACGAGGAACACATGTGTCACTTTGTCATGGCTTATCGGCAGTCATCATTTTCAGCCATTCACCTTGTCCTTGTCGGGCATGACAGAGAAAAGGGATCTGAACTTTGTCTCATTAAAGTGGTTCATGGCCTTCTGGTAAACATTATAAGGGAGACTGGGAATGTCTTGTAAATCCCTGATGCATTCCACAATGCTAGGAACAACCTCCGAGTCCGGTCTCTACTGAGAGGAACTCTCACTTTGTTGACGCGACCCACCATCGCCGAAGAAGTTGATTAGGAGCGCATTCCTTTCGCTGGTTACATCAACAAGATTATCTAAATTTGATTGCGCTTTCTTTTTGCCACGTCCTTTGTTGCCAATTGATGCGGGCTTTCTCTTCGGAGAGTTGCTCCCATGTTAGCCAGAGATGTGGGAGTGTTGTTCATTGATGTTGGAGTGAAATGGCCTACATTCGGTTCACTTTGTTGGCCAACAGACATGTGCATGAGATCTTCATTATCGCCAAACGAGAAATCAGCTTGGAACTATGTTCCTCAACATCTAGTGCAGTGGGTATGGCATTATAGTACTCATTGACGCTTTCATCTATGGTAGGTGTTGCACTGACATTACTTTTTGGCCGTGTAGGTCTATGGCTTATGCCCTCAGCTTTCTCTCCAGTGGCAATACTTTTCTTACAAAGAAGTTGCATGTCGTTATACAAAGGGAACGGTCTTCAACAAATTGTGAGTATTTGTGATTAACTTAATAAGAAAACAGTTGACATAAGTTAGTGCGGTCTGATTAAAACCATTATAATAAATAGATAGTACTAAATGGGAATTAAAATATTGTTACCTTAATAACCTTTTCCCATGCTCCATCATACCCGGGTATTGGTATGTTGTTATCCGGATCCCACCCCCAACCACTTAACTTCAACAAACTCCTCGTATAACATAAATTTTTGTCTTCAGTAATTTCCAGTGGTCCTTCAGTTGATCCCTAGTTAAGGAGTAACCCAATGCAGAATTGAACGCAGAGGACAATAAAGTCCAACTATGTGTGTTGAAATTTGCTGCAGCATAATTGTTTCGATCCTTTTCTTTAAACATTAAATCAAAGAGGATTCTATCCATTTGAGCATCCCAGTTCAGAAAGCAGTATCGCTTCCCCTGCCCTTCCATCACTGATGCGCGTTGCACTTTGTCTAGAGTTTTTGGTTCCGAAAGAAAGGGAATATGGTAAGAAAATGGACTTGAGTAGGATGCAATAACCATATAAATAGTAGAGGAACATCGTATGTTTTTATGAATTCATGCTTAGACATCTTGTACAATGAAGAAGAAATGCTTAGGATCACTGTTGCCGAGCCTCATTACTTCTTCTGTAATGAGAAGGGATACTAAAAATGTATGACAGCCTTATGAGGAGTGAATAGTTTTGTATGCCAACGTTGCCAGGAAAGGAAAATGCTGGGAATTCACCAGTTTTGAGGGAAGGAACAGAGGTGTGCAGGGAAGAAACGAAAAAGGTAGAAACATAAAAAGTCTACCTTTTGTAACATCAATTCCATTTCTTCGAACCAGAGTTGTTGAGGGAAGAGAAACAGAGAAGCTAGGAAAAGATGCTACACTACCCCACATCTTCAGCCCATTTGTTATGTCCATGCCATGTTCTTTCATGTAAATGAAGCACAAACATTTACCTCCCAGTAGCAAGCAAGTTTCTGTGGATGAACCCTATAAACCCCAAAAAATAGATGACGAGCAGAACATCAGGCAGAAGAAGGGGGAATAGCAAAACGGACAACAAATTTCATCCCAGTGGCCATCTTTACGAAGATGATGATCTATGCACCTACCTGTACTGGGGCTGATTGGAAGAACTGGAAGATGACGTCATGGTATGGGAAGATGGCTCCAGAGACAATCCAAGCTTCATGAACAACTCGAACCTTGCGATCTGTGTGGAAGAAAACCTTGTTAAATAGACCAATGCTGATCCGATCCTCAAACAACACGGCGAGAATGGAGAGACAGTGGTGTGTTGTCCAATCCCAAGATAGAGCAGCAGCAATGCATCAATGTCACGGCGACACTAGGAGAAGTCGAGTCGATCACGTGTTGAACAGACTGGAGGTTGTAAACGAAGGCCTGCGGGGGGCTACAGTAAAAGACGGGCGATATCCTCGCCATTCCCCCACTGCCAAGGCGGTGGGGTACTATAACCCAGCGGCAATCCCCTCTACCTCCTGCTAACCCAACTGGTGCCCCTCCCAAACCCGGACGAAACCCCCTGCCAAATCAGGGCAGAGGTAACCCAGGTTAGGGGGGTAAGTGGGGGTAAGTGGGGTTACCCACGGTTAGCCAACCCCCCCACCACGGCCACTGCCCTCCACCTAGGGCTGCCATGGATATCCGCTTTCCGACTTTCCGACCCTTTCCGACCTTTCCGTATCCTTTTCCGTTTTCGATTATTTTCCGTTATTCCGTTTCCGATAAGATATAATTTTTATTTTATTTACAAAATATATACTCTTATTAAATCTTTATTCTTAATATTAAAAAACTTTAGGCTAAGTTTTTAGCTTCTCCTAATTAATTTGTAAATAGAATTTAATTAACTTGTCTCTCTCGTAGCATTTATTATACCTATTATTATCAAAGACATCTCTTTTACCATTACTCCAAATGCTACATAGCTACCATTTGATCATACCAAATGTTTCCGATTACTTTCTGTTTCCGACCTGTTTCCGATTTTCTTATAGGAAATGGATGCAGAAAGTGCCATTTCCAATTCCGACTCCGACCCGTTGGCAGCCCTACATCCACCAACACCCAGGATAACTTCTATGACTACACTGGACGAGGGTTAGTTGTCCCCCAGTTTATTAAGCACGATAACTTTTAACACCCCCTGATAAAATAATCATGTTCCCAAATCGCTGGCGGACATAAAGTGGGTGATAGAGATAACTCCTCTTATCATGTACGTTACCAAAGTTAAGAATAGTTAATTAAGTAGATAACAATAATAACTTCAAATATGAAATGAAATATACTTTATGTTATAAAAAATTGTATCCACACGTAAACAAAACCTAGCAACACATGCATACATGAATATCGATACTGTCATCTAGTGTTGACCACTTATGGTGAAAAGTGTACATGAAAAACACTTTTCAAATCATCGTGTTATGGAGTCAACCCCATATTTCTTCATGGGTCGACTCATACTTCTTCTTGGGTCGACCATTATAACCCATTTCAACACTAGAAAATGGGGTCAACCTCTTCTTTCAACTAAGGTCGACCTCAAATGAAAAGCAGATCTCCTGTTTTTGAGGTCGACCTCATACTTCTTCTTGGGTCGACCCCTCTGTGTTGCTTTTGGCACTGCGAAATAGGGTCGACCCCACAGTTCTTCTAGGGTCGACCTCACCTTTTCAATTGATTTGCGCCATTATATTTTCTATTTTTATATATAATATAAAAAATAATTTAAATTGATAATATTACAAAATTGATTCTGAATAACCTAATAATAAAATATATATAAACTATTTTATATACTTGTGTGACTACATATTATGCATATTATTACATAATTTTATCTCCTCTCACTTTAAATTCAAATATCATTAATTAATATAAATATATAATAAACTTTGATTTAAAAGATTAAATGACTTATGTGTAAACAATCTGATTAATTTACACAAGAAGACATAACATTTGAAGTTTAAAATAAAATACATAATGATTTATATGATTCATGCTAAATATAGAAAAATCCTATATATATTCATTATGATTATTGAAAATAAACATTCTACAATATATAAGAATAATAATTAAGTAGATGACAATAATAACATGGTGATGGGTGATATGAAAAATAAGTTTTTTTACTTTATTTCTTCATTTATAATTTAACATACATTATCATACTTTACAAAAAAAAATTATGTAAACTTTTAACCATTTTAATAAAATTGGGTTATTGGCGACAGCTTATGTCACGTCGCTAATAACCGGTTATTGGGGATGACTACCATTGATCATAGAAGTTTGGACTGTTAAAAAAAATCATGTACAAAAGTATCATCCACTCAAGCCATTCAACCATTCACACAAGTGTGTGTTCAGATCTGGATCTTTGTCATCTCAGATTGTGTGTGTTGCAGTGTGACTCATTCTGAACTGGCGATATAGCCACATTGTGGGTGTGTGGTGGATGGTGGAGGTAAGATACCAATTGTGTAATCCAACCACCCCTAAATCCTTGTGCCTTTGTTGTAAGGACCTCGAAAATTTTGTCCTTTTATTTTGTCGTGTGTGGTCATGCTTGTGTAAGTATCATGTATAAACATGTAGATATTATGTACATATGATCTTGTGTACCTATGTATGTATGTGTATGTTTAGTTCGTAAATGTTGTTCAATTGCATCGTGTAGATAGTATTTACACTATACTTCATAAATTGCATGTATATACATAGATGTAAATATGGTTTTCTGCATAATTTTATGACCTGGCCGAAGGGCATTGACGGCAACATGAATGGACGTTCATGTGTAGTCGACGTCCGTATCGATGGACGCCAAACTTGTAGACGGCCTGTATGTGGACGTCTATTTCTCTAAAATTCTGTGCGCAACAGATCCAGAAATCCCACGATTGTCTTGCTCTCTGATTGGGGAGCTGTCTCCAACGGCTCTCCCATCCCATCTACGCAAACCCCAAGGCCCATCTTATAAAAATAGCCTCTTGAGACTTGAGGAGATCTCTTTGTCTCTTTGGCAAAGAAACCCTAGAGCTGTGAGAAAACCCAAAGTTGTGGGCCTTGATCCGATGATTGGAGGCATCTTCCGGCGATCTACCCCGACTGGAGGACTCCTTGAACATCGAGGAACACTTCCCGACTCCGGTGTGCAGAGAGACTCATCACAGAGCCCAGAGCTGGGAGGTTTTGGAGGCTTCTTGGCACTGGCCGAGGAGAGCTTCCCTGACCTTTTAATCCCCTTGTTGAATTTTTCCAGAGGCAAGTAACCCATCCCCATTGTTCATACATATATCTAGTAGGTCTTAGGCATTTTCTGGAATTTATTCGAGTCCTGGAACCCCAATTTCACCAAGTTTCTGGCGTTCAGTCTGTGTTTGCACAGACAGGAACTTAACGACAGGATCTCCTGACGTTAATATCTAAGTTGGCGGCAGTCGATACTGCCGTTAACCTGTTTGAACGGCCAGACCCTTGCCGGTTAGTTCTTCAGAAAAGAACAGTGAATTGTTCTTCCTTATATGACTATTTTTTTTTTCTACGCATGAGGATATACTGTAAATTGTATATGCTATGTAATTGAGATAGTGGATGGTGTGTGAAATTTTTGTGAATTTTCGTTAATGGTATTAATATTGAAATTGTCTGAAATGCATGTTAAACAAGTTTGAACATGGTAAATCACTGTTTACATAATCCATGTGGAATTTAAGTGCCATAAAATTTCTAGATGATTTGGATAAGGTGTTTGTTCATGCCATGAAAATTTGGGAATTTTCCCATGTCTACGTAATAGTTGTAATTTCTGGATTTAAATAGGAAGCATGAGTAGGTGTTTTAAATTTCCAGTAAATCATGTGATGTATGCTAAATTCCGAGAAAATTTCTATAATGATATGACTATTAGACACAGGGCAGTAAACTGCTAATTATGACCATAATGTTGTGAGTCAATGATGAACTGATTTATGCGTAAGCATGAAAATGATTATTCTATTTTTTTGTAAATTCTGTATAGCTCAGAAAAATGTGAAAATTTGTATGTAAGATCTCCTACCTGTGAACAGCCAGTGGTTAACTTTCATGTTGATTGGGCACCAGTAAGTGATCTTTATGCAAATTTCACAAAGAAATGATTTATTAAAGCATGCTTATTGTGATCATAGATTCGTTAAATAGTTTTAACGTGATTAGTGTAAATCCCTGAATGATTAAGTCTTATGAACAGTAGTACCATGATAGGGGAAACTGAACCATGTTCATGAATGTGAAAATGGAAATGATGTGTTAATTAGTGAGAAATTGTGTGTGTGTTAAATTGGAAAATGTGTAAATTGTGCCGTATGTGACACTGCTTCCATAGAGGGGTGTGGAACCGTACCATGGTAAAGTTCCCACGGGAAGGTTCAATGTGTTTGATATCCTAAGGGCATTAGGATGAAATCCTGGAGGTGGACAAGTACCACTGGTTAGGGTGGAGAATACTTCTCCGGTCTGCGCAGTACTAAGATTCGTCACTGTGTTGCCTAGGTGGCGTCTATGTGTTATGTGAATGTGTTACATGTGTACTTTAGTGGTGGTTTGGACTATGTGTCACGACATTAAATGAGAATAATGTGATTGTGTACAAGTGAAGTTGTGTAATGTGCATGAATATGTGACTATGTGAAGATGTGAAACAATGTGATAGTATGTGAAAATGTGAAAACTGATATGATAGTTTTAGATCTATGTCGAAACAGCAAGCTTACTGTGTTTACAATTGTGATGTGCATGTGGAAAAGTACGTAGAATCCATGTTAGGAACGTTCTTCCTTTATGTGTAAAATTCCATGTCTAATTGCTATCATGTTGCAACATAAATATAAATTTAGCTATCATGTGAGTAAATGTACAAAAAGCATGCGGTAGGTATATTATTGTGGAATGACATAAACCATGTATCATGTGTTATGAAATTGGTAGAAGTATCATGATAGGCTTTCTTTAAAGATTGTTCCACCATGCCGCATATATTGATTAATGTAATTGAAGGTAAAAATGTGCATGTGATGTGTGTATGTATAATGTGTATGGATTACTTGTTGAGTCTTTTAGACTCACTATTGCTTCGGCGTACAGGTTTAGCAGGTGACCCTACTTCCTTGGAGGAGATCGTTGAGAGCGATTCCGAGCAAGGAGAGTAGATTGTTGTGGAGTCACCGACATTGTATTTTCTTTTCCATAGTATGAAATTTGAGACTTGTGTAATTGTGGATGATCAATGTAATTTGGATCTAGAATTTCATTATGGGACTTTAGTTTCCTTTAAAAATTTTATATGGGCTATGTATGTCGAATGTGGATGATGAAATAAAATTGACAGTTAGTTCTTTTACTTCCGTTGTTCTATGACTGTATTGGTGTACATCTCAATCTTGTGGTAGTGATGGGTAAATGTCCCACTATAACGACGTTCACTATATCGACGTGGATTGGTATAATCGTACCGGTATAAAGAGGGTCGTCACATATGGTTTGATTGCTTGTGCGTTAGATGTTTGGTAGGCTCGCTGCTATCACATCATCTGATCTGTCTAATTTGTTCAGAATTATGATTAAGTCTTAGATTGAGTTCTTCAATCGAGTGAATTTTGAATATAGTGAAATCTATTCAACCCCCCCCCCCCTTCTAGATTTCATCATAGCAGTTTCCACAACATTTCAGATATAAATGAACCAATTTGCTATATAAGGATAACGAAGAGGAAGAAGTTGACCCAAATGCCTTGACGATCTTGTTGTTGAGCGGGAGGTGGAGTCTGATGAGGAGGAAGAGTGGACCGATGATGAGGACGACTAGGATGACGAAGATGATGTTGAATTAGACATATCTTCAGCATCTGATGATGAATATAGATAATATAAAAAAAATTGTAAGAACTGAGTGATGTTGTTAGTTATATGTTATTAAATAGCTACTTCAAATTTGAGTGCTGAAGACATGTTATATCTTTATTGTTCTCAATAGAGATATGGTGCGTGGAGGACATAGTGGGAGGGGGTCCATCTCGTCTGGTGCACCCTCTACTTATGTAGGCCGAGGGTCTACGCTGATAGGTATATATGTACTCAACTCAATTCTTTTAGTTTACTGTGTATATTAACTTTATATTTTCTAACGTGCATATAATTTTGCAGGGTCCGCCTCCCTGACTACGCTGGTTGTCCCAGCGACAAGTATATATATATGTACCCAAACTCAGAACTCTATATATTACTGTTCATATTGACTTTATATTTTCTAACGTGCATATAATTTTGCAGGGTCCGCATCATGCCCAGTAGCATCACCTGTCCCATCCCATTTAGCAGCAGGTACATGCATGTTTCCATACTTTAGTACGTTTCTTATCTACAAAATTTTTTAATAATAGTGTACTTAATTTTTACAACAGAGGTAGAGAGCCATCATCTAGGGGTGGAGGAGGTGGCTCAGCCATCTGGACGCCAGCAATGCTGGATTTCTGGGTAAACTTAATCACTTAAAACTTATTGTATTTGTTATTTACGTTATATGGTTCATGTAGAAAATTAATGTGCAATTGTAGAGGGAAGATAGATCTAGGATCTGCTTCCCTCTATATTACATCATTGTTGCACGCACATGTTCTAGGACCAGTGGACTCATCGAAAGGGTTCTCCCTATTCGTCCGGAATTTGTTATTTGACATGTTTACAGTATTATTATTGTTTACTCATTTAAAGTCAGTTCTGTAGTTACTATCTCCCTCTGTTAGTGCACTAACTTGAGTAATTTAATTTCTAAACAACAGAGGTACATGTTCACGAGAGAGGAGGATCTCCCTCGAGCACGAGCCATTTGGGAGTCTACTACCAGACTAATTTCATAAAGTTATTGTGGGAGGCCCAGGACAAAGCAGCGAAGATCGTAGGCAACCAGGATCCACAGCTTAGATGGATCACGGCCCGGTGTGGATGAGGAGGGACTATTGGGAGTCCCTTTGTCATCGTTGGGCTACTGGACCATGGCAGGAGAGGTCACAGGCGGCTAAACACAATTGGGCAGCTCATCCGGAAAAGAATGTGCATACTAGTGGGTCAGTGTGTTATGCGACCCACAGCCAGAAATTGGTAAGTATATTAACTTTCAATTTCTTAATACATTAATTATTATTGTGAAACTAACTACTTTTGTTGAATTGTAAGCTTCACGAGCTCGAGCGTGCCCCTACATTTCGCGAGTTATTTAATTGGACTCATAAGCAGAATGGACGGATGACTATGTCAGCGAGAGTGGTCGCACGATTGCCGTAAGTCAAATATAATTATTTTATTCGACTTAGAGATTAAATAAATATGCAATAAAAAATATATTTTTAATTTGTTCTACAAGAGACCTATGACAGGACAATGGTGGATCACTATGCAGAGGGCACTCCCCAGCCAGACTTGGATCCAGAGGCCTAGGGTCGATGCAGCGGGAGGGCCGAGGAATGGGAAAGTGTATGGCATTGGGGACAACTTGGATACTACTCTAGTGTTGTCATCATATGCGAGTTTAGTCGCTCCTCCGGCCTACGCGAGTTTGTCTGCTGCGATGCCCGGCAGTGGTGGAGACGACATCAGAACCCTCATCGAGAAGAGCTGTCACAGCAGCTGCCGCTGCACCTTGGCGCTATGGTCGAGTAGCTGGTGGCTGCCATCCGAGGAGCATGCACCTCACAGCAAGCCCCTCAGGTAAGTGTTACTTTTAATTTTATATAGTTTGAATGAAGTCAAACAACTAATCTAAACTATTAAAACACGAAAACAACTAATCTAAAAAAAAAACCAAATGTAAAGGGTTAGATCGGCGTGACATTCACTTCAACACGACTAGGTGGGTGAGAGTGATGTGTGGAAACTAAGGGAATTGTAATCGGATTCCCAATTTGGGATTGGCACTCAAACCACTAATCTTAAAAACCTCAACGAAAGGATCAGAACATGCAACCCGGGAGTCTAAAATATGAAATAGGGATCTGATCGCGTGTCGTTCACTCCGACACGACTGGGTGGGTGAGAGTGACGTGTGGGAACTGACGGAATCCTAATCGGATTCCCGGTTTGGCTTTGGCGCTCAAACCACTAATCTTAAAAAAACCAAATGAAAAGGATCAAATCACGCAACCACGGGGTCTAAAATCTGAAATAGGAACCCGATCGGTGTGTAGTTCGCTCTGACACGATCGGGTGGGTGAGAGTCACGTATGGGAAATGACAGATTCTTAATTGAATTCCCGGTTTGGGTTCGGCGCTCAAACCACTAATCTTAAAAAATCCAAATGAAAAGGATCAGAACACGCAATCCCGGGGTCCAAATCTGAAATAGGAATCCAATCGGCATGTCGTTTGCTCCGACAAGACTGGGGTGGGTGAAAATGACGTGTGGGAACTGACTGAATCCTAATCGGATTCCCAATTTGGGTTCGGCGCTCAAACTACTAATCTTAAAAAAACCTAAATGAAAAGGATCAGAACACGCAAACCGGACATCCAAAATCTGAAATAGGCATCCGATCGGCGTGTTGTTCACTCCAACATGACCAGGTGGGTGAGAGTGATGTGTGGGAACTGTAACGACCCTCCTTATACTGGTACGATTATACCAATCCACATCGGTATAAAAAACGCCGTCACAGTAGGACATTTACCCATCACTAACATTTGATTGAGATATACATGAATATTAAAGAGAACAGCGGAAATAAATAAGTATTCAATCTTATTCCATCATCCACATCATATCCACAGTCTAAATAGTAATGAAAGAAAACTAAAGTCCACATTATTACAATTTCCAATACAATTACATTGTCCATGAGAATTACATCATTATTGGAATACATACATATGAAAAGAAAGTACAAAAAAGGGATCTCCACAAAAAAGCTACTCCTCTCGCTCAGAGTCGCTCCTAATTATCTCCTCGGAAGAAGTGGAGACACCTGCACCTGTACGCCGAAGCAAGTATGAGTCTAAATAGACCCAGGAAGGAATCCATGCACACAACCATACACACATCACATGCACATGCTATCTTCTAATGGAAATAAATATACATGGGACATGCTTTATACAAACTAAAACTACCATTCATGGAATCTATAGAAAATAGAATACATGGCACATGCTTACCAATTTAGAACATAGAACTCATGCTAGTTTTCTAAACAATTAAGGATAAACATAGTACATGCTTTATATTGCTTTAACAACTAAGTTAAAACTTATAACATGATTTCTACACCTTTTGTTCATCATGTTTTAAGGAATAAATTTCATTCAAACCATCTTGCAGCTTTACATGATTTAAGCATGAAACTATACATAAGGTAAACAACATACCTAATATGAATTCTATTCAATTTTTCATGTATTTAACACAATTGTACACACATGTTACTTGTTGTTTTGACATGGATTTAGCACATTCATAAAAGATTACACTAATTCACATGATGATACATTCACTTAATAATTTCACAATTCACATATTTCACATTGCACATTTCACATGATCACATACACATTTTCACATTTTTCACTTAGTTGTCGTGACACATAATCCAAACCACCACTAGAAGGACACACATCTAACACATACACTATCCATCACCTAGGCAACACAGTAATGGATCTTGGTTAACTAGGCAGAATCAGGAGAAGCACTCTCCACCCTAACCAGTGGTACTTGTCCACCTCCAGGATTTCATCCTAATGCCCTTAAGATATCACTCACATTGAACCTTCCCATAGGGACTTTACTACGGTACAGTTCCACAGCCCCCTATGGTAGCAGTGTTAGACATGGCACAGTTTACACATTAAACATTTACCACATTTACTTACATTATTCACATGCCCTTGCACACACACACACATGCATTTTTAACACATAAACATGAATCAGTTTGCAAGGCATGCTTTTTACTATTTTATAATGAAGATCAACTTCAAATATAGTCCTAATCGGGTGGCTATTAACTGAATCACATACGATTTAAACTAGCATGATTAACATAGTCATTTTCCCTCTTTAAAACCATAACAGTACCTACTGTTACCTAAACAACACGAAATTTTTATAACAAGTTCCAAACAGTAAATATAACACATGCTCAATTTTCCATATTTGTCATATCAGTAAACGAATTTCAGTAATTTAAACAAATTTCAAGCATTTTATCATTAATTTCACTTCAATAGATTTCACAATAACACAGTTATATTCAGTAGTGCTAACACCTGAATACAGTCATCATATAGTCACATAATTTTCTGAAACTCTAATTAAACATGGATCTAATTAAAAAGGAATTAACAAGGCCAAATCATGCTTAATATCTCATTTCAGAAATTCTAATAAATAGTACAATGTACAAAAATTCGACATAATCACATGGCATGTTCCACTGGAAGTACTTGACCATACAAAATTTCTACAGCATGTATTCATGTCCAGAAAACCGGAGAATATGTCACGAAGATCAAAACATGCATTCTGTCAAACCTGTTGAACTTGGCGACACAGATGTTGCTGCCAACATGGGTTAACGGCACAAGCTCATGCCGCCAACCAGGGATCTTAACGGCAGCAAGCTGGCCGTTAAGTTCATGTCTGCAAAATACAGACTGAACGCACAAAACAAAGGTGAATGGGGGTTCCAGGACACGAGATAAGTTCTGTAAAATTCCTAGGACCTAGCTGACATGTGTATGGTTGATGTACAAGGACTACTTGCCTCTCAAAAATTGCTAAACAAGATTTAATTGTGGGAGAATTTCTCCTCGGCCAAGCCAAGAAGCCTACCAACCTCCCAGATCCGGTTCTCTATTGAAGCAGGTTGCACACCGGAGTCGGGGAAGGTTCACAGTTGTTCCAAGTTTCTTCCAGTTGATGTAATCGCCAAGAGAACTCTTCAGTCTCCGGATCAAAGCCTCCAAAGTTTAGCTTCGCACAAGTAGTTCTAGGGTTTTGACAAGAAGCCAAAAGGGTCTAATCCAACCAGAGAAGTGGTTTTATAGCCAAGGGAAGTTGGGTTGCGCAATTAGAAGGGCATCCTACCGTTGGACAGGAGTTTCCAAAATAGGAGCCGAAGAAACGCAGCCGTTTCAAGATCTGAGATCGCACAAGTTCTGGGAATAGATGGCCACATTGGTTGTCGCCAACTGGGAGTTGGCATCCATCGATCTAGACCTCGACTCAACCCTAAACGACTATGCATGTTTACGTTAATTGGCCCTTCGGCCAGAACATAGAAATACAGAAAACCATGCTTACACTATGTACATACATGCAATTTATAATGTATAACTTAAATACTATCTATACAATGTAAATAAAACAACATATACGTAATAAACACATATATACATATGTACAACAATACTCAAATAAATATGTACAGAACTAATACATACATATGCATATACATACATATACATGGCACTATACACAAGGCATTTAAACAACACATGACCAAAACTAAAAGGGTAAAATTCGAGGGCCTTACACCCTCTCCCCTTAAAGAAAACTTTGTGCTCGAAGTTAGAACGACACTACTCAAACAATTAGGGATACTTCTTCTTCATAGCATCTCAAGCTCCCAGTATCCCCCTCTCGCGAGAAGTTCCGCCATAGCACCTAAACGGACGCAATGCTCTTGTTTCTGAAATGCTAAACCTTCCGGTCAAGAATAGTTACTGGTTGCTCAACATACGACAGATCTGGCTGGATCTCCATTGGCTCATGACTAATGACATGAGATGGATCTCGGACATACCTCCTGAGCATAGATACGTGGAATACAGGATGAACACTAGCTAATGTCGGGGGTAAAGCTAGCTCATACGCCACGCTGCCCAAACGCCTGAGAATCTCATATGGGCCAATGAATCTAGGACTTAATTTATTATGCCTGCCAAATCTGACAACACCTCGAGTAGGCAAAATCTTCAAAAAGACATGCTCAACAACCTCGAACTTCAAAACCTTTCTTCTATTGTCGGCGTAACTCTTATGCCTATCTTGCGCCACAACGAGCCTCTTCCTGATAAGTTGGATTTTATCCGAAATCTCCTGCACTAACTCCGGACCAATCAACTGCCTATCACCAGTCTCCTCCCAACATAAAGGTGATCTACAAGGCCTTCCATACAACGCCTCAAATGGAGCCATACCAATACTCGCATGAAAACTGTTGTTATATGCGAACTCCACAAGAGGTAAATGACGCTCCCAATCACCCTTCCAATCCAGCACACACGCTCTCAACATATCCTCGAGCGTCTGGATAGTCCTCTCGGACTGTCCATCTGTCTGGGGATGGAACGCCGAACTAAGCTTCAATTTTGAACCTAATGTATCCTGAAGACCCTTCCACAACCTCGAAGTAAATCTCGGATATCGGTTCGAAATGATCGACTTCGGCACACCATGCAACCTAACAATGCTACTAACATACAACCTAGCCAAACTCTCAACTGACAGCTTCTTCTTCATAGGCAAGAAAAGAAATGCGCTTAGAGAATCTATCTACAATCACCAAATTGAGTCATTGCCTCTCACTGATCTGGGCAAACACGTTACAAAATCCATGGTGATGGCCTCCCACTTCCATACTGGGATTTCCATCTTTTGCATAAGACCAGATGGTCGTTGCCGCTCGGCCTTCACTTGCTGTCATATTAAACACCTAGATACAAAATCCGCCACATCCTTCTTCATACCAGACCACAAAAATGATCTCTTCAAATCCTGGTACATCTTAGTGTTACCCGGATGAATAGAGAATCTCGACCTATGAGCTTCTGCTAATACATGCTCACGGACATCCACTATATCGGGAACACATACTCGGTGATGGAACCTAATCACACCATCTTTATCACGAGCAATGCCTGCCTTGCCCACCAACTCTTGAAGCCTGGGATCAGTCTTCTACTGCTCAATCACCTCATCAAGCACAGTAGACCGAATGGACAACTGAGCTACAAAATCCTGACATAATACTCGCTCTAACTCGGTCATCACACAGGCAACCTCCTCCAACATCTTCCAATCCAGCTGGAGTAAAGACCTCTTTTTGCTAAGAGCATCCGCTATGACATTCGCCTTTCCTGGATGATACTGAAGATCGAAGTCGTAGTCCTTGAGGAACTCAATCCATCTCCTCTGTCGTAGGTTTAATTCCTTTTGAGAGAAGAGATACCTCAAGCTCTTATGGTCAGTGAACACCTCAAACCTGACACCATAAAGATAGTGTCTCCAGATCTTCAATGCAGAACCATTGCCACAAGCTCCAAATCATGAGTCGGATAGTTACGCTCATGCTCCTTCAATTGGCGATAAGCATACGCCACAACCCTTCCCTGCTGCATCAACACACAGCCTAAACCGATCCGAGATGCATCCGAGTAAATGTCAAAACCCTCATCACCACTCGGCAATACCAATATCGGTGCAGAAGTAAGCTTAGCTTTCAATAATTGAAAGCTACTCTCACACTCCTCAGACCAAACAAACTTCACACCCTTCCTGGTTAGCTTAGTCAAAGGTGCGGCAATAGATGCAAATCCCTCAATAAATCGCCGATAATAGCCCGCTAAACCAAGGAAACTCTGAATCTCTGATGGAGTCGGAGATTCTCCCAATCTAATACAGCCTGGACTTTTGCTGGATCAACTGCTACACCAACACCGGAGATAACATGCCCGAGGAAATGAACCTCACGCATCCACAAATCAAACTTGCTGAATTTTGCATATAGCTTGTGCTATCGGAGAACTTCTAGCACTACCCTCAAATGCTGATGGTGTGTGGCCTCATCCGGAGAGTAGACCAACACATCATCGATAAATACCACAATAAAACTATCTAAATAAGGCCTAAACACCCTGTTCATCAGATCCATGAACGCTGCAGGGGCGTTGGTTAGACCAAAAGGAAGAACTAAAAAGTCATAATGTCCATAACGGGTCCTAAAGGCCGTCTTGGACACATCTTCACTCCTAATCCTCAATTGATGATAGCCAGATCGCAAATCAATCTTGAAAAAGATCGATGCATTTTGCAACTGGTCAAATAGATCATCGATCCGCGGTAAGGGATACATGTTCTTCACAGTCACCTGGTTGAGCTTTCTATATAATCAATGCACAACCTAAGTGAACCATCTTTCTTCTTTACGAATAATACAGATGCGCCCCAAGGGGATACACTAGGGCGAATAAATCCCATGACCAACAAATCCTGCAATTGCTTCCTCAACTCTGCTAACTCCACAGGTGCCATCCAATATGGAGCCTTTGAGATAGGAGAGGTGCCCGGAAGCAACTCTATGGTAAACTCTATCTCCCTAACCAGTGGCAATCCAGACAAATCATCGGGAAAAACATCTGGAAATTCCTGCACCACATCAATCTCCTCAAGGGTAGGTAACTGATCAGCCTTCGGTACTAATACCATGCTGGCAAGAAAAGCGTCACAACCCTTGTTTACCATTCTCATCGCCTTCATGGCGAAGATGACAAACCTTCCCGCTAAGTTCCATGGCAATGGATGTGAAAACTCATCCTCACCAAGAATACGAAAAATAATCTTCTTCCCACGACAATCTACTAAAGCATAATGCTCCTCGAGCCAATCCAGACCAAGAATTGCATCATAGTCCTTCATCTTTAGCAAAAAGAAGCACCCATCTAGGACTCGATCCTCAATGCACATAGGTAACGACGGAATACACTTCCTAGTCGATACCGTTCCCGCAGTGTGTGCACAGACAATGGAACCTCTAACTCCTCAACCCCTAATCCTGACTCTATAGCTAACCGCCTAGCAAAATGCTCAGAAATTAACGAGTGAGTGGCACCCATATCAAACAAAACCCGAGCGTGCACACCCATGAAAAGAACCGTACCTTCGGTGACATGCTCCACCAGCTCGGCATCCTCTCGTGCTAACGCAAACACTCGAGCTTGGGCTCGAGGCCTTCCTGGTCTTTCTGCAGCTGGCGCTGCTGCTGCTGCCGCTGCTGGGGCTGGCGCTGCACGCTGGACTCCCTATTGAAGCCTGGGACAATCCCGGATCTGATGCTCGCTGCTCCCGCACTTTGAACACTTCCCCGCCAGCTTCCAGCACTCGGTACCTCCATGTGTCCTTCCATAGTGAGGACACTCCTTCTTGCCGCTGGGCCTAACGACGAGGAACCTCGATGAAGCTGCCTGCTGACTACTCGCTGCTACGGGACGCTGCTGTGACTGGTACGTCGCCTTCTTCCTATCTTGCCGCAGGAAAGGAGGTGCAAACATCTTCTAGGT
This sequence comes from Colocasia esculenta, assembly GCA_014218235.1. NCBI lineage: Eukaryota > Viridiplantae > Streptophyta > Magnoliopsida > Alismatales > Araceae > Colocasia > Colocasia esculenta. Next base: position 109,098,653 of record CM024754.1, read on the forward strand.
ACTGCTCCATCTCGCTCTCTTGCCTACAAGCTACGTTGAGAGCCCCATCTAGGGTACAATGATCAAACGACACTAGCCTCGATCTCAATGACGGCTTAAGGCCCATCACAAATTTGTTTGCCATCCTGTGCTCATCAACCACAATGTGAGGTGCATATTTAGACAATTCTGCAAACCTGGCCTCGTACTCAAGTACGGTCATGGAGCCCTGGGTAAGAGTAAGAAACTCCTTCTCCATCTTGTCCTAGATATGCTCTGGAATGAACTTGGCCCGAAAGAGCCTCACGAAATCATCCCATGCTACCTCGACAGCCCCATTCTCAAACTGGGTACACAGTAACGAAGCCACCACACATCAGCTCTCTCCTGAAGCATGTAGGTGGCCAAGCTGACCTTGTCCTCCTCAGCACACCTAATAGCTCGGAAGATCTTCTCGATCTCCCTCATCCAGCTCTCCGCCAGTAATGGCTGACTCTCCCCCTTAAAAGAGGGTGGAGCCATCCTCTTGAACCGCTCCATGATGGAAGGACCATCATGGCCATGCTCCTAGGGAACTGGAGCTGGAGCCTGAGCCTGAGCCTGCTACAACAAACAACACAAACAACACATAAGCAACATAATAATCATACATTTAATGAAAGCAGACTACTTCTATCTACTATTCTAACCTGAGCTTCCAGCTGAGCCGTGGAATGCGGCCTGAGTATGCGCCTGTGTCTGCATAGCTTGCACTAGGCCTTGCATGAACACTCCATAATCTACTGGTGGTAGTGGAGGAACTATAGTAGGACCCTGAGGTGCTGGGGCCTGCTGCTCAACCCTCTCCTCCCGCCTCTGCTCATCGTCACGAGCAGGAACACCACGTCTACCACACGAAGCCATAGCCTGCAAGACAATTTAATCACAATTAGAAACTAAGTTATTTAATTCCTAACCATTTTATTATCTATCTTTCTTTCATTATTAATCATTTTCTACACATGTGGACAATTCTATAAAGATTTAGCATATTATAAAGATGATGGTTTACTCATGTACAATCTCAACCTTTGCCTTGATACCAATCTTTGTAACGACCCTCCTTATACCGGTACGATTGTACCAATCCACGTCGGTATAAAGAACGTCGTCACAATGGGACATTTATCCATCACTAACATTTGATTGAGATATACATGAATATTAAAGAGAACAGTGGAAATAAATAAGTATTCAATCTTATTCCATCATCCACATCATATCCACAGTCTAAATAGTAATGAAAGAAAACTAAAGTCCACATTATTACAATTACATTGTTCATGCAAATTACATCATTATTGGAATACATACTTATGAAAAGAAAAGTACAAAGAAGGGATCTCCACACCAAAAGCTACTCCTCTCGCTCGGAGTCGCTCCTAACTATCTCCTCGGAAGAAGTGGAGACACCTGCACCTGTATGCAAAAGCAAGTATGAGTCTAAATAGACCCAGCAAACAATCCATGCACACACCATACACACATCACATGCACATGCTATCTTCTAATGGAAATAAATATACATGGGACATGCTTTATACAAACTAAAACTACCATTCATGGAATCTATAGCAAATATAATACATGGCACATGCTTACCAACTTAAAACATAGAACTCATGCTAGTTTTCTAAAAAATTAAGGATAAACATAGTACATGCTTTATATCGCTTTAACAATTAAGTATAAAACTTATAACATGATTTCTACACCTTTTGTTCATCATGTTTTAAGGAATTAAAGTTCATTCAAACCATCTTGCAGCTTTACATGATTTAAGCATGAAACTATACATAAGGTAAACAACATACCTAATATGAATTCTATTCAATTTTTCATGTATTTAACACAATTGTACACACATTTTACTTGCTGTTTTGACATGGATTTAGCACATTCACATAAGATTACACTAATTCACATGATGATACATTCACTTAATAATTTCACAATTCACATATTTCACATTGCACATTTCACATGATCACATACACATTTTCACATTTTTCACTTAGTTGCCATGACACATAGTCCAAACCACCACTAGAAGGACACACATATACACATACACTTATCCATCACCTAGGCACACAGTAATGGATCTTGGTTAACTGGCAGAATCAGGAGAAGCACTCTCCACCTAACCAGTGGTACTTGTCAACCTCTAGGATTTCATCCTAATGCCCTTAGGATATCACTCACATTGAACTTTCCCGTAGGGACTTCACTACCATACAGTTCCACACCCCTCTATGGTAGCAGTGTCACACATGGCACAAATTACCCATTAAACATTTACTTACATTATTCACATGAACATGCACTTGCACACACACACATGCATTTTTAACACATAAACATGGATCAGTTTACATGGCATGATTTTTATTATTTTATAATGATGATCAACTTCTAATACAGTCCTAATCAGGTGGATATTAACTGAATCATGTACGATTTAAACTAGCATGATTAACATGGTCATTTTCTCTCTTTAAAACCATAATAGTACCTATTGTTACCTAAATAACACGAAAGTTTTATAACAAGTTCCAAACAGTAAATATAACACATGCTCAATTTTCCATATTTTTCATATCAGTAAACGAATTTCAGTAATTGAAACAAATTTCATGTATTTTATCATTAATTTCACTTCAATAGATTGCACAAAAACACAGTTATATCCAGTGGTGCTAACACATGAATACAGTCATCATATAGTCACAAAAATTTTTTGAAACCCTAATTAAATATTGATCTAATTAAACAGGAATTAACAAGGCCAAATCATGCTTAATATCTCATTTCAGAAATTCTAATAAATAGTACAATGTACAAAAATTCGACCTAATCACATGGCATGTTCCACTGGATGTACTTGACCATACAAAATTTTTACAGCATGTATTCATGTCCAAAAAACCAGAAAATATGTCACGAAGATCAAAACATGCATTTTGTCAAACCTGTTGAACTTGACGACACAGATGCTGCCGCCAACATGGGTTAACGGCACAAGATCATGCCGCCAACTAGGGATCTTAACAGCAGCATGCTGGCCATTAAGTTCCTATCTGCAAAACATAGACTGAACGCACAAAACAAAGGTGAATGGGGGTTCCAGGACATGAGATAAATTATGTAAAATTCCTAGGACCTAGCTAACATGTGTAGGTTGATGTACAAGGACTACTTGCCTCTCAAAAATTGCTAAACGAGATTTAATTGTCGGAGAAGCTCTCCTCGGCCAAGCCAAGAAGCCTACCAAAAACCTCCCAGATCCGGTTCTATGTTGAAGCAGGTTGCACAGCGGAGTCGGGGAAGCTTCATAGTTGTTCCAAGTTTCTTCCAGTTGATGTAATCGCCAAGAGAACTCTTCAGTCTCCGGATCAAAGCCTCTAAAGTTTCAGCTTCGCACAAGTAGTTCTAGGGTTTTGACAAGAAGCCAAAAGGGTCTAATCCAACCAGAGAAGGGTGTTTTATAGCCAAGGGAAGTTGGGTTGCGCAATTAGAAGGGCATCCTACCGTTGGACAGGAGTTTCCAAAATAGGAGCCGAAGGAAACGCAGCCGTTTCCAGATCTGAGATCGCACAAGTTCTGGGAAATAGATGGCCACATTGGTTGTCGCCAACTGGGAGTTGGCATCCATCGATCTATACCTCGACTCAACCCTAAACGACTATGCATGTTGATTTTAATTGGCCCTTCGGACAGAACACAGAAATGCAGAAAACCATACTTACACTATGTACATACATGCAATTTATAATGTATAACTTAAATACTATTTATACAATGTAAATAAAACAACATATACGTAATAAACACATATATACATATGTATAACAATACTCAAATAAATATGTACATAACTAATTACATACATATGCATATACATACATATACATGGCACTATACACAAGGCATTTAAACAACACATGACCAAAACTAAAAGGGTAAAATTCGAGGGCCTTACACCATCTCCCCCTTAAAGAAACCTTCGTCCTCGAAGTTAGAACGACACTACTCAAACAATTGGGGATACTTCTTCTTCATAGCATCCTCAAGCTCCCAAGTAGCCTCCTCTCGCGAGAAGTTCTGCCATAGCACCTTCACGGACGCAATGCTCTTCTTTCGGAAATGCTAAACCTTCCGGTCAAGAATAGCTACTGGTTACTCAACATACGACAGATATGGATGGATCACCACTGGCTCATGACTAATGACATGAGATGGATCTCGGACATACCTCCTGAGCATAGATACGTGGAATACAGGATGAACACTAGCTAATGTAGTGGGTAAAGCTAACTCATACGCCACGCTGCCCAAATGTCTGAGAATCTCATACGGGCCAATGAATCTAGGACTTAATTTATTATGCCTGCCAAATCTGACAACTCATTGAGTAGGCAAAATCTTCAAAAGGACATGCTCGCTGTGGACGATCCGTTTTGGCCTCCGGCTGTATCCCCGCTGTCGACGGTGGATGTCCTCCGGGTGCTCGCGAACGTCACTGGTCTCTCGTTGGCGATGATGGATTGTTGGTTGACTTGGTTGACTCCCCGGTTGACTAGGTTGACTGAGGAGGAAACAAAGAAAACCAGAGATGAAAGGGGAGGTTTGTGATCGCCAGGGCCTTACCTGTGCCCAAGGAAGTACTTTGACCACGTTGTTGTAGTAGCCTCACGCAGCTGGCAGAGATGGGGCTCCAACTTCTCCTTCTTCGGCGGCCAAAGGAGGAGAGCTCCACGGTCACGTTCACAATATTCCTGCCACAAACAAACCTCTATTAGACTAAATGCAGTGTAGCAAATGTTCAGAAGGAAGAAAGGAAAGCCCAAAAGGCAAGTCCCGTACCGGTTGCGGGCTTGAGAAGAGGGGTGGCCAAATGCTATGACCACCCTTCTGCCCTCCGTTTTTGGTTGGGAAACCCCTTTTTAGGTGTATAGGTAAATGCCCTACGTGCCTAGGGTGTGTGGGAAAGTGTGTGGAACATGCAAGTTAGCTACAAAGCAAGTAAGAGAAGAGAGAGAGGAGAGGGTGTAGATCCTCGTTGTTGGCGTTGTTAGCTCCTTGTAGGGCTCCTCCAGCTCCAAAGCAACCCTTCTAGACGTCCCGATGAAGAGAAAAGGGAGAGGATGAATGGTAGAAGGTAAGATGCAAATTTCTCTCTCTTCTCTCAAAGTGGCAGCATAAGGACGTCCAGCCTCTCCCCCCTTGCTCAGAGGGCTCAAAGGGCTATTATATAGATAGTGGAGCTCGGGGTTGAGAGCCTTGGATGCTCAAGTGTGAAGAAACACACTTGCATACTTGGCAATCCTTGGCTAAGTGCTCCAACCAATGGGTAGAGGCCATGTAGGATTTTTACTGGGTCAAGGGGGTGCCTAGGTGGCCCATATGCCCTTTGGGAACGGCTACATGCGTTGCATGGCCGAGAGAATGGTGCAAGTGGGCTGGAATCTCGGGTTAGTTGCGCAGACCAGGTAAACCCTGTTGACGTCCAGAGATCAGGCCGCCAACCTCATGCAGACATCCAGGGAGGTGGACGCCGGTCTGGGTCAGCGTCCAGGGGGATTGCCGCCAACCAGTAGTCGGCGGCCATCGATGCTGCCGTCTACATGGGATCCGAGGCTGGTCAACAAATGGTCAAACGAGGCTTAATGGGCCAAAGAGCTTTGCAGGGAGGGCCAAATCTTGCGTCTACAAATGCCCCTCCGAGACATCCGGTCTTGCAAGGGAGCAGAGCGGACTGAAAGGTTGGTGTCTCGGTAAACAAAGGACGCGGAGATTTAATGGAAGGGCCATCTCCGAGGATAGGAATTCTAGCAAACCAAACGAAAGAGACAGGCTAGAGATAGATGATGAATCGTCTGAGAGACAAATAGGGGTAAGAAAAGGGTGATCTACCCGTGTAACTACAACTGCGACCCAATGGCAGGGTCCCTGGCATGGCCGTGTCGGACTTTGACTAGTTTCTAGTGTGTCTGAGTCAAAGGAGTTGTAATATGACGGTTGAATCAAGAGGGTCTCATAACCGGAGCTTGTGGGCTCGCTGGCCTAATCAGGACGTCGGTCCCGAATTTAGGAGGTCATGGAGACAAGGAGTTGGTTGATCTCTCAAAGGATTATCAAAAGATTCTAACTGGAATCACATGCCTGGAAAGCCTGAAGTCCGGAATTAAGCTCGCGGCTGGCAAAGGCTCAAATGAACTCAAAAAGGCTGGAATGATCAGTTGTGAAAAGCACGGTGGGACAAGTGGAGAAGGGGGCAACAAAGACCCGATATCAACTTGGATAATCATGAAGGGTGGACCCAGTAGGTTACCTGAGCTAGGGGAGCCATGGAGCAATCATATAATCGAGGAAAATCACCATTTTTTTTTTTTTTAGAGAGAATGTTAGCAGTGAAGATGCATACTGGTGTGGGTTGCCTATCTAAAATGCGAGTTAGCACCAGAGGAAAATTCTAAAGGCCATACGAATAACTGAGAGATCGCAAACCCATCATGGTTTTTGGTGAAGGGGAACTCAGGGTTCACGGTCGCCAAGTTATTCGCCTCTGGTGGGGTCCTATGTTAGACATACCTATAATGCTCAAGGTCACATGAGCGTTCCGACATTGAAGCACACTTGTGCTCAAGATATCTGCAAAACAACTTGAAGCACAAGATAAAAGATAAAGGGTAA
>CM024754.1:109105466-109212155 GCA_014218235.1 Colocasia esculenta
CTGTTTCGGCATCCCGCACGCCTCTCCCTCTTCGTTACTGCATATTTTGTGAAGATAGTTATTGTCGATACTTTACATATGATCATAAAAGAAGAAAAGATAAAAATTAGATATAAATGAAAGAGAATATGGTGTAGATATGCGATAAAAAAAAAAAATAAAAATGTCAAGAAATAATCAGATTTGAAGAACAACAATGTTTAAGAACAACACATTTACAAAATAGTTTTGGTAAACAACTTCCAAAGAGAATTATATTAAAAATGTGGGAAAATTATGTGAATATGAGACACAAATCTTGATGATTGTAGCTTTTTTTAACATCATGTTAATGTTATTGAATTTGATGACACTATATTATAATTTATTTTAATAGATATTTTTTCTTTTACAAATGATAACAATCTCCTTCAACTTTAATAATTAAAAAAAGAATAATGAAAAAATTTTTGCCAAAAAGATCTACACAAAATTTAAAATTATGACACTTCTATCAAACAAATAATACAAATTTTCCTCAATTTTAAAATCTAAGTCAACAATTGACACAACATAAACTTTTTAGGTAGAAGTAGCTTTGCTCCCAAACGCCCTAACATTGGGAGAATTGCTAGTGTGTACCAAGGTCCACATCTGTGACTACATCTGTAATGCCCCTCTTAGACCTGGTACAGTTGTACCAACTCACAACGGTTCAAAGGGTGGCGCTACAGTGAAAATATCCAACATTATTGGTTCAGATTGAGTTATACACGAATGACAGATTAATTGTCAACAAATTTGCCACGGAATGAAAATTCACTTTTCTATCAACATTGTATTCAAATACTAAGTCTAGAACATAAGGAAGAAACTACAATAGTCCAGAATAATAACAATTTCACAAGTTCATAATTGACACAATGTTTAAATTACAATTATTCTCACATACAAGTTCACTCAAACACACTTCTGAAACAAAGATCTAAGCCTCAACGTCCTCACACTCAAAGTCAGAATGAACTAACTCCTCTATACCAATATCCCCAGCCTCCCCTGAAATGTCAATGAAGTGTGAGTCTACTAGACTCAGCAAGCAACAAAGAAAGACACTTCAAGATTCATGATATAATTACTTTTAAAACATGATAACCATATTAAATCACTTAGCCTTGATACAATATAGCTCTTACAATGTACTCTAGCTCATTAGTCAATCATTATCCATATAAGATGATTTCTTATCAATTAAAGAAAACAATTCATATGACATGTATGTTGTGTCCCTGGTTTTGATGATGTCATAAATTAAGCAACATGTCATAAATGTCTAATACAAGTTATTTGTATCACAGGAATTTTCACAAAGTCAAAGTCATCTTTCATGTATTGACTCTGGTTACATCATAAGTCAACACACTTGTATCAATGGAAGAGTTACTAGAGATCACTGATGTACATAAGGTCGACTCTATACAAAAGGTTAGGTCGACACTCAATGAGTTTTAAGTAGCGCTGGTATTCAGAGTATCATATGAGGTCGACACTACTCAAAGAACATGTCGACTCTAGCCACTTTTGTGGCTAGCACTGAAGGGGAGGAATCAAATCAGGTCGACATTAGTTGAGGATTAGGTCGACACTAGTCAAAGTTTCTTGTGAGCATCTGAAGAGAAGTATTGGCTGAGGTCGACTCCATGTGAAGATGAGGTCGACTCCATCATGTCAGGAACGGATGGGTGGATGGATCAGATCTAGAAGGGGGGGTTGAATAGATCTAATACCAATTAATGCAGAAGCTTATGTAATTTAAAATTATTTCAAATCAGAGATCAAATCACCCAATTAATTTACTGATCTGAAGTGTGATTAGAGTGTGAGCAAATTAATTAGTAGTGAACGAAATCCCTATGCATGCATCTAGCGAGAGATACAAAAGCAAACACAAATCAAACCAATGCACAGAGGATTTTTTAGGTGGTCGGAAATCACCTCCAGTGACTCCTATGTCCACCCCTCACACAGTGAGGCCACACTACTCAAAAACCTGAGTACAACTCACACAGGAGCACGACGACTCAAAACACCTTGAGCACGACGACTCAAGAAACTCTGGAGCACGACGACTCCAAATTGAGCACGACGGCTCAAAACAACCGGAGTACGACGACTCCAAATTGAGCACGACGGCTCAAACCACACAGTGAGTACGACGACTCACAAACTTCTGAGCACACAGGCTCACAAACAACTTGCTAGAAAAACACAAGACTTAGATCCTCTAGCAACAGATCTAGTCCAACCAGAGTTGATTCATGAGACTCATGCAACAACCCATGCACAATCTCAGAATCACTCAGAAGAGAAAGATGAAGATGAGAATTGTATTGATAGCTTTTCTCTTCAGATGTACTCCCTTGTAGAAGGTCGAATTGTGAAGAGCTTGATCTCTGGAAGTTCCTGGGCGATGCTCTGCAATTTGATCTTCAGGATCTTCCTTGAATTCTTCACAAGAGTCGGCTTCGACTTGTTCTGCTTCCTTGAGATGATCCAATTGCTTCTTCAACGATCAATCTCCACTTCTCACGCTTGAGTAGATGAGAATTTGGCTTGAAGAAGCACCAAGAAGGCAAAAACAGGGAGGAGGAACCTTCTAGCCGCCAACGAGATTTCTGGGAGGCTCTAAAAGGGTTCTCTCTCATGTTGGATGGCCAATTGGAGGGTATTTATACCCTAAATTGTCCAAGTGTACCCTTGGGGGTCGTGGGCACACGATCCAAGACTTATCCAACAAATCCCTAGGGTGCCACGTGTCCAGGACAAAGTTTAAGTCACAGAGATTCTGGAGTGTGTCGACCTGCCCTTGAGGTGTGTCGACACACTGTCCCAGACTGGCCAAAATAATTCCCTGGGAGGGGCTAGTGTCGACCTGAGATGATCTCGTGTCGACCTGCTGTCCCATACAGCAAAACAGGCCTTCTGGGAAGGCTCTCTAGTGTCGACCTGCCTGCCTTTGGTGTCGACCTGAGATTGAAGCCTGTTGTCTTGTTTCTCTAGAATCTGTCTCTAGTGTCGACCTGCCCTGGGCTAGTGTCGACACTAGATGATTTTCTTCACATTTCTGCCTTTGCTCTGAGCCATTGTGTCGACACCATTGATGGTTGTGTCGACACTACCTTTGCAAGAAATGTTGTCCCTGAGAAAAATAAACACATAAATCATTAGATAAATGTACTATCATGAATATAAATAATAATGTGCTTGGAAACATGCTTCGAATATTGGTAATTTAGGTGATGTATTTCACATGTTCCAATTTTTATGCATTAAAATCACAGCTTGTCATCATCAAAATATAAGGGAAATGACTTGTTTTCACACTCAACCCAACAATCTCCCTTTTTGATGATGACAACATTAAATTCATATGGAAGTAGAAAGTTTCAATAAAATTTGATTTTAAGCATTTTCATTTCTTTTTATTCATATTTGTCAAGGACCTTGAACATTTTTAGTGACATTTGAAAGTGAACACATGAAAAACACAATGTTACTAAAGATAAGCTTTTCTCACATAAAGGTCAAGCAGCTTGACAAGTATTCATCACATTCACATTCATTCGAAAGATTTACAATCACATTAATCCAAAACATTTTTCAGACAATTGAAGGCAAAATATTTCTATTCATTTCATTAAAGATGTGAGCATTACAATCTTTCAAACAAGAAAAAGTATTTCAAAAAGACTTTCTTCTTGCTATCTTCTCCCCCTTTGACATCATCAGAAGAAATTACATTATTGGGGAGGAGGAGGAGGAGGAATGGGTAGCAATATGGTCTCAATATCCGTAGTCTCTTTTCCATTGAAGTCAGACTAGACTTCATTTGAGCTTGGATAGTGAGAGTCTTGTATGCAATAGATGTTCCATTCTCTCTGATTCTGTGACATTGAAGCTTGAAGTGCACTGAACTCATTTGACACTGGCTGAAAAGAGGAAGAAGAACTAGTTGACAACCAGGCCTATTCAAAACTTTGAATTCCCCTTAAGTGCAGACATCTCTTCATCAATATGAACAGATAAGTTTCTCATGCTCTCCAAGTCATCTACCAATGTGCAAAGGATAGTCTTATCTTTGAAATGGAGAAGTGTCTCCTTTGTGTTGAAGACATCAGCTTGGGAATTTGCCAAAATTCCCTTAAGAACTGTCTCCAATTTCTTGATGTTCTTTAAGATCTACTGAGCATCTGCCAAAGTGCCAATGAGCCTGTTGAATCTTTGGGTTGCATGGCAGAGGCTGCTTTCTGATCAATGAATTTGGCAGAGACAGAATTCTCCAACCTCTGAATTCTCAACTCAAAATTTTCGGACATAGATTGAATAGAGGTGTTCAAAGCATCAAATTTTTCATTCAAAAAGGTGTATAACTCTGGTGGAACAGAAGGTCCACCAAAAGATGAGGATGCATGAACTGGAGGTTGTGGAGGAGAAGGATGAGATTTCAGTTTCAATGTTCATGGAGGAGGAGGGCTGAAGTTGAGGTGAATGAGGGGCAATAAATGGTTTATCAACTTGAGCTGCCACATGAGGCTGATCCTCATTTATGGGAGGCTGGTCCTCATGTACTTGAGGCTGATCCTCTGGAGCTAGAGGCTGATCCTCTTGTACTGGAGGCTGATCCTCCTGAACTGGAGGTGATCCTCTGAACCACAGGGGCCTCTACTGCAGCTGGCCCTCCTCACTGATCACCCACAATCCTAAAGCCCATAAATTTTTGAACATGCTTAAAGCAATATATGTTGGACTTAGGAACTTTCTCAGACTTCTCATTCTCAGAGACACACCAAAGTGTTTAAACACTTGAGTCAAATGGGCTGCATATGGAAGTGATCTATGCAAATCTGCCCTAGTGGTCTCTGACATGATTGGTACATAATTACATAAAGGTTGATCTTTATGTTCTTGCTCATACAGAATAGCACAAACCTTTGGATATCTGTGAGTCTGTCTCTCCCACCACCTTGAGGTGTTATGGTTGTGGTGAGGATATGATGGGTAAGCCTCAACACTGGTGGAAAAGTGTTAGTGTTGAATTTGGTGACATGGGTTTGCTTGAGATCAGTCTCATCTGCCTGCAATCCAGTCAAAATGGTATATGCTTCATGAAGATTGAACTCAAAGTGATGGTAGTCTGCTCCTTCATCTGGAATTTTGAAAATGGTAGCTGCTATGTCTGTAGGCATATCAATTGCAATCCCTTTGACCTTTGACTTGTATCCCTCATCTGTGCATTCCAAATGCATATAGAACTCCTGGACAAGTCTAGGGTATATGATTCGAAATTCTGAGATAAAGGGTTGCCAAGATTGAAATTTGAAGAAATTTATGACCTCAGGAAAGGCAGCAATCAGCTCACTGTCATCCAAGTCCACTGCCCTGGGTTTCAAGATGGTCTTCTCTGCACTAAGTGGTTTGGAAGGAGGTCTCTTAGAGGGCTGGGAAGACTCTGAGGATGAGGATGAAGATGACTGCTCAGAAACTTCAGGAGAGGAATCCAGAATTTTCCTCCTAGGGTAGGCAGACCCTCTACCTCACCAGAAGATGAAGCCTACCTCTCTTAGCAGGTAATGGGATGCAGAGGAGGGAGACCCTGGCTGCTCTGCAGGGTCATGGCGCCTCTGGTTCTCCTTTCAGTAGGAGGATCAACATCCGCCAGAATGGACCTTGCCGTAGCCCTTGATTTTGCTCCACGGCGAGGGACCTGCTGGGTGCCATGGAATAGAAAATAGGGGACGATGGAGAGAGAGGAATGAGAGAAGAGGAACAGGGAAGGGATGGAGGAGGGAAGAGGAGGAGATGGATTCAAAGACCTGCCGGATTCAAGTAAGAGGACGGCCGTCGGGTCGACCTGGAGAAGAAAAGGGGATTTAGGGTAAGTTACCCCGTAGGAACATCAATTCCTTAACCGGCGCCCACGGCGAAAAAAAGAGTGGCAGGGGGGTCAGTGTTGACACTAGAGGAGGTGAGTGTCGACTTGAGTGAAAGTGTGTCGACACTAGATGGAGTAGTGTCGACCTGGCCTGATGAAAATTTAAGATTTGAAATGGGAAAAAATTAGTGAGCTTTGGGAATCTTTATAATGATAAGCAATGGGAGGAATAATCATTTCAAGGATATTTAGAGACTAAAAAATTCATTTGTTAAATTTTGCAAAAATTCAACACAATTCAAGTTTTACACAAATCCAACAGGATATGAACATTCAGTGACTTGAGTCATTAAAATGATGATTTGAGGGATATAATACATTTAATAAATCAACTACACACTACCATATTCTTCAAGTCCAAAGAAATAAAAAAAATCTTTTAGACTAAAATCAAGTGTGTTGAAATAAACAACCTTTTAAGACAATTTGATGATGGATAAGAATGATTCTTTTAAAACAATTCTCCAATGATATACACATTTTGTTTTTGAACAAAACTATCAAATGAGATACATCTTGTTCACTCAAGGACTAATGCTTTTCACACACTATAGTCCTGGATACTAAAGAGTTATCCATTATCAAGTCTCAAAGGGGTAAATGATGACCTTTTTCATGAAAATATATTTTTAGACGCCAATATTTCCAGTTACTCAGTCATCATAAAAATAGGACATGTTATTTGCTTTTCATATGATTTTGATTTTGAAACCCTTTGAACAGAGATAGCATTAGTGCTTCATGACATACATGACATTTCATTCATTGTGAAGGTGTGCAGTTTCTCAGCACATGTGCCATTGCTCTGTTGAATTGACAAATTTTGGAGATTTTTGACAAAAAGACATCATCTATATCCAACATCAATTGCAAAACAAAAACATGTTTAGATTCAAGGTACACATTATCCTTCAGTCTTTGAAAGAAATCTGAATTTCTATGTTTTGAGGAATATAGGTGAGAGTTGACAAATGAATATAGTAGATCACTCAAAGGATCATTTGAGACTCTAGACACCTGAATGAGGACATCATGCAAGAAAATTGATGTAATGCAAGAATAGTTTTGAATTTTGCAAAGGACATTATTTGAATTTCTAGCTCCCCCTGAGATGAGGATTTCAACCACTTTTCATCAAATAAGGATATGCAAGTTTTTGAAATCAAGAATGATTCTCTTTAAACAATAAAAGCTCCCCTCAACAATTGCATATTCATTTCTTGGTACTTGGCGGAGACGTATACTCTCGCATAGTGAAAGTGTCTAGACAAGCAGAACTTGTCCTCTTCAAATCACCATTTGATATACCAAGAAGTTCAACACAATGTGAGTTGAAGAGTTCATTGTCAAAAAGAAATAGAAGTGAAATGGAGAGAGATATGATCAGTATGAATCAAGGAAGCAAATGAATATGATGATGCAAAGAACTCCCCTTCAGAAGATGCCTAACACTCAACCCAATCCCAAAGAGAGATCAAGAAAATGGACATTTACAAAGACAAGTTCTCTCCTTAAAGATGAGAATCTACTGTCAGGAAGGGGTTTGGTGAAGATGTCAGCAATTTGTTTTTCAGTTTCTATGAAGTGGAGTTCAAAGGATTTCTTTGCTACCTCATTTCTCAAGAAATGATAAATTAGACATGAAGAATAATTCTCCAAAATTTCACTCAAAGATTCTTTTGGCTCACTTCCCATAATATATACATGATTTGAAATGATCATACAAGCAATTCAGATATGTTCATTCAAAGTAGTTTGCACCGAAAAGAATATGAACATGATCAATCATGCATTAACATGCAATTTAAAAAAACATTTTACACTTTTTCAATTTACCCCTTAATTTGTGCATAGAATGAAGAAGTTAGCATGCAATTCACACATGATTATGAGCACAATTAGCTTTAAGCATAACATGACTTTTGGTACTTGGCGGAGTATTTTACTCATGCATAATGATAGTTTCCAAACAAGCATAACTTGTTTTCCACATGTCATCATTTGATATACCAAGAAGTCAAAGCAGTAATATGCACACAGACTCATGGGAATAGTTAAACATGCATGATAACATAAACTTGATTCCAATTGTTATGACTTAAAGTTCATTGATGGGGGAGTAGCATTGAAACACATTTCTCATTGTTCAGATAAAAATTAACATTCATTCCATTTAATCAATTCAAGTTTGAAATGATAAAGAAATTTACCTGAACAGTCTCATTTCTTTTTCAAAGATTTACCTGTGTTCTCCAGTCATTTCAGTATTGTACAACAATATCTTGAATCCATTTACAATGTATGGCTGTAAGACTTCTCAGCTTGGTGATCAAGCAGTTTTGGGACCCACACTTGCTTGGGTCTGCAATGAAATCAATGTTAGATTGCAATAAAGATTTCTGAATCCAAAATGATTTGATTTGGGTGCATTTTGCTGAAGATTAGAAACACTGGAATTTTGGTTTCTAATCTTAGAGTTATGGTATAGAATGCACAATGACATTCTGAACATTTTGTTTTCTATTGTTCACATTTTTATCATGGAGATTTTAGCATGGAATTTAGAAGAAATCTTTTGTGCACATAGTTCCTTTTTCAGTACATAGAATTTCTGAGTGTTTTCAGCATGAACATGATCTTTATATTATGTACATTAACATGAAAATGGGGAGTATGCCAAGATTATCCAATCTATGCCAACATTCCCTAGAAGTAGTCCAAATTTATAACAATAAAAGCATTGGACTGATTTGACATGTTTATGAAATGTTATATTTATTCCAACAATGTTTGGCAAGATGACCAGGTTTATTGCAATTAAAGCAAATGAGAGGATTTCTTACCTGGTACTTACCTTGGTATGTATGCATTTGCTGAAATCTCCTTTTTTATGTTAGGAGGCTTACCATGAGAAGAAGGAGGTGCCTTTTTGTAGCTCTTGGCATGATGTGAATTTGGAATTTGCCTTGGAGCTTTTTAGATTGATGGAGGAAGTAGATGAGTCCTCTGACAATAGCATTCCTCGCTTTCCTGTCTGTTTCTGAACAAGAACTTGCACTAGCTTTTCATTAGACTTAGAAGAGTTCTGTTTGCATCAGATTAACAGCTGTAATTTTGTTTTGTTCTTATTTTATTATCTTTACAGAAGCAAGACTTGTGTTCTTCAATCATTTTGAAGTTCTGTTTTTTCAGATTTAAGCCAATGCCTTCCTTTTCTGAAATTTGAAGCTTGTTTAGCATGACATCCACATTTTCCTCTGTTCTTTCATTTTCAAATTGAGCAATTGTGTTTTCAAAATCGGCGATTTTAATACTCAATTGCTGCATTCATTGTCCATGGTTTGTCATGGTACAAGCATTCAATCTTCCTTTTTAGGTGATGATTTTCTTCAAACAAGTGTTTGCATCTTTCATTTGTTGATGATCATGAGCCATATAGAGTTTGTTTGTTAATTGATCATTATTAAATTTGAAATTGTTATTGAATCAACAATTCTTCTTTTCATTTTCCGATCAATGACTTTTGATTTCAATAGCTCATGGTTCTTTCAATCCATCAGTTTATTTTCACAGATTTGGAGTTCATCTTCCAAATTCTCTTTTTCAGAATTTAATTTTTCAACTTCATTTTTCAAATTATCATTTTTTCTGAGAGAGGCTCTATCATTGTTCTGGGTCAATTCAAGTGTATTCTCAAGTTTCACTTTCTTATTGGCAATGTTTTAAAACTTTTTAAAGTCTTATTAGTGTGTCAGTGTCCTTAAGACTTTGTATCTTTTCACAGAATTAATCAACTCAGCAGCACTACTTTCATCTTCATCATCAGAATCAGAATCAGAATTAGAATACACAAATGGATCTGGAGTTGATTTACGTGACCTTTTAGACACATTTGAATTCTGTGTTCTGAAGAGGATGAAGAGTGCTCTGAGCTCTAGACGAATGTGCTGTTAGGTAGCGACAAAACCTTAGGAATTGTTGATTTTCTGGATTCATTGAGGCTCCTCTTTGCGATAATAAGTACTTGTGAATTTCTTTTGCTCTTTTCTTTGTCTTCCTTTGAAAAACTCGACTGGTGAAGGGAGACTGGTGATTTCTCTGAATATAACAGGAGATTCATGTAGATTAAATAGATTTGCCATTATATCAAGACTCACAAAAAGACTATTAGATCTAATCACAGTGAATTAATGTGACAAGGAATTAGATCTAACAATTAGATTAGTTAATCTTCTCTAATGCCAAAAGGAGGAATCAGAGCGATTAAGCACAAGTTCAAGCAATTAACACAGAGATCAGCCAGAAGCAATCAAATCAGATCAGTAATAGACATTAAACCGCTCTGATACCAATTGTTAGGAACGGATGGGTGGATGGATCAGATCTAGAAGGGGGGGTGAATAGATCTAATACCATTAACGCGGAAGCTTAAGTAATTTAAAATTATTTCAAATCAGAGATCAAATCACCCAATTAATTTACTGATTGAAGTGTGATTAGAGTGTGAGCAAATTAATTAGTAGTGAACGAAATCCCTATGCATGCATCTAGCGAGATACAAAAGCAAACCATTAATCAAACCAATGCACAGAGGATTTTTTAGGTGGTTCGGAAATCACCTCCAGTGACTCCTACGTCCACCCCTCACACAGTGAGGCCACACTACTCCAAAAACCCTGAGTACAACTCACACAGGAGCACGACAACTCCAAACACCCTTGAGCACGACGACTCAAGAAACTCTGGAGCACGACGACTCCAAACTGAGCACGACGGCTCAAACAACAACCGGAGTACGACGACTCCAAATGAGCACGACAGCTCAAACCACACAGTGAGTACGATGACTCCTAAACTCCTGAGCACACAGGCTCACAAACAACTTGCTGGGAAAAACACAAGACTAGATCCTCTAGCAACAGATCTAGTCCAACCAGAGTTGATTCATGAGACTCATGCAACAACCCATGCACAATCTCAGAATCACTCAGAAGAGAAAGATGAAGATGGAATTGTTTGACTTTTCTCTTCAGATGTACTCCCTTGTAGAAGGTCGAATTGTGAAGAGCTTGATCTCCAGAAGTTCCTGGGCGATGCTCTGCAATTTGATCTTCAGGATCTTCCTGAATTCTTCACAAGAGTTGGCTTCTACTTGTTCTGCTTCTTGGATGATCCAAATGCTTCTTCAACGATCAATCTCCACTTCTCACGCTTGAGCAGATGAGAATTTGGCTTGAAGAAGAAGCCAGGAAGGCAAGAACAGGAGGAGGAACCTTCTAGCTGCCAACGGATTTCTGGGAGGCTCTGAAAGGGTTCTCTCTCAGTTGGATGGCCAATTGGAGGGTATTTATACCCTAATTGTCCAAGTGTCCCCTTGGGGTCGTGGGCACCCGACAAGGCTTATCCAACAAATCCCTAGGGTGCCACGGGTCCAGGACAAAGTTTAAGTCACAGAGATTCGGAGTGGTCGACCTGCCCTTGAGGTGTGGTCGACACACTGTCCCAGACGGCAAAACAATTCCCTGGGAGGAGGCTCTAGTGTCGACCTGAGATGATCTCGTGTCGACCTGCTGTCCCAGACAGCAAAACAGGCCTTCTGGGAAGGCTCTCTAGTGTCGACCTGCCTGCTTTGGTGTCGACCTGAGATTGAAGCCTGTTGTCTTGTTTCTCTGGAACTGTCTCTAGTGTCGACCTGCCCTGGGCTAGTGTCGACACTAGATGATCTTCTTCACATTTCTGCCTTTGCTCTGAGCCATTGTGTCGACACCATTAATGGTTGTGTCGACACTACCTTTGCAAGAAATGTTTGTCCCTGAGAAAATAAAACACATAATCATTAGATAAATGTACTATCATGAATATAATAATAATGTGCTTGGAAACATGCTTTCTGAATATTGGTAATTTAGGTGATGTATTTCACATGTTCCAATTTTTATGCATTAAAATCACAGCTTGTCATCATCAAAATATAAGGGGAAATGACTTGTTTTCACACTCAACCCAACACATCAGTCTGTCAGGTCGACACTAAATGAAGGTCAGGTCGACTCTCTCATCTGATAAGGTCGACACTATGCTGCTGCAAGGTCAACTCTACATCACAGATAGTTGGTCAGAGTCATAGTCACTTGGATGAGGTCGAATCTAGAGGGCATAGAGTCGACTCTACTGAAGCTTTTTCATTGATCCAAGTTAAGTCATATGGATATGAGTCGACATATGTTCAAGATGTGTCGACTCTATGACACTTGTTCTATAGAGAAAAGTTTCTGCCAGAGTGTAAGTTTTGGGCACGTGACCCAAGACCCAATGATTGGGACTTTGGGTACATCTCACATGATTCTATTAGATACTCTATTGGCGGGAAAAGCATCTCCCAAGTTTTTGGGATTCAGTTGAGAGGCCCACGAAAACGATTCTGCGAATCTGGTCAAAGCACACGTTGTCCTTGGCAGTTAGGCATCGTGCACAGAGGAAAAGAAGCAGTTATTTTTTGATGAGCGCATGAAGAAGAAAAAAGAGAGAGCTTGAGGTTAGAGAGGATAGAAACTTTTGGGCAGTTAACTGAACCTAAGAAGAGTATGTTGAATCATATCTTCTTCCGTATGAAGACATGCAGCTGATCAACTGAACAGAGGACAGAATACATCTTAGATTCAGAGGCAGTTGATTCTTGTGCTGTGACCAGAAGATGAATTCGATGAACTCAAGCATGAAGAAGTTGCAATTGGAGCTTAAGAAGTCCTTTGACTAGATCTGACTCCAGCATAGAGCGTTTGCTATTTCTGCACTTCTTTAGACTTCTCTTTAGTTTGATTTTCTCAATTTCTTCACTATATCACTCTGATTGGTTGTTTGCTCTGATTGGAGTAGACAAATATGATCCTACACTTCTTGTGGTAGGATTGTGAGATTTGGGATAATCTTGAAGCTATGAATCATTGGTTTGTTGAAACTGTGAATCAGCAGTTTGTAGAAGCTGTGTATCAGTAGTTGTGTGAGAGTCTCACACATTTGAGTTGATAGTGAAGCCTCACTGGTTTAGTGAGGGGTGGACGTAGATCTCCTAACTGGAGCCGAACCACCTTAAAAATATCATTTGCACTTGTGTGGTTTGACGTTCACTGTTTAGATCGTTTCATAAAATCAGTTCCTAATCTCAAAGTCTTAACTTGTAATTGGTCAATATCTATTCACCCCCTCTAGATAACCTTCCACACACAACCGTGGTATCAGAGCAAGGCTCTCCAATTATTGTGGTTTAACAACAAGAAGAGATCTATATGATATGGAGTTCTAGAGGTTATATTGCTGAAGGTCCTTCTGTGAATAGGCCCCCTTACTTTGATGGTACTAATTATGCATACTAGAAAACTTGTATGCATGTGTTTTTGCGAGCACAAGATCATCAGATTTGAAGGGTGGTAAGCAATGGACCTTACGAGTTGTCTGAAGATGAAGAGAAATGGACTCAAGAGGAGATAAAGAAGTCAAATGCCAACTGGAGTGCAATGAATATCATGCAGTGTTCCATCCTCTCTAGAGTTTTCAAGGGTATCATCATGTCCAAGTGCAAAAGAAATATGGAATCGCCTGATGGTGATTTATGAAGGTACGTCAGAGGTAAAGAACAAAAGAAAATATGCTAGTTTCATAATATGAAGCCTTCCAAATGAGCACGATGAAACAATTTCTGAAAATGTATGGAAGATTACCTCTTTAACAAATGGTCTAAAGAATCTAGGGAAGACTTATACCGAAAAAGAACATGTCAAGAAAATCCTTAGATCTCTTTAACTCCATTTGGCATACTAAGCTACAGTAATTGAAGAATCTAGAATTTGTCTACTACTTCTGTTGATGAATAATTGGTTCATTGATGACTTATGAGTTGGGATTGAAGAGGTGAAGAAGATGTAAGAAGAAGAAGCCACTTGCTCTCAAGGCAAGTCCCAGTATTAAAGAAGTTACTAAGAAAGTGAGTCCTTCCTTTGAAGATTATCAGGGTGAGTTTGCCCTACGAGAAGATTCAGAAAATTTTTGAGGAAAGAGGTAGAGATTTCTGAAAAAGAATCACAGGTAAGTATTCTTCAAAGCCCAAAACAAAAATGAATCGAAATCTGACAGAGGTTGTTTACCATTGCGGAACCAGGACATGTGAAATCTGAATGTCCCTGAAGCCTGAAAGCACCACCCAGATGGACGAAAGTAAACAAAAAGCTATGGTTGGGACATGGAGGTGAGGAGCAAGATGATGATGAAGAGAGCTCAGAGGCTGAGGAGTCACACACAAAAATATGTCTGATGGCAAGCGGGAAAGAAGGAGGAGGAAGAAGAGGTAAACTCTCCATTTAAAGATTTCTCCTTCATGAGGGGAGTGTGTACTGTTGAACCGCTAGATCAATATGATGATGAAAAAAGAAAATAATACTTAAAAGAAAAAAAAATATTGTTCCTATCCCTTGGAAGAGACTACTAGATGGAGCTAAAGTGGATCAAGAAATTGCTGTTCTAAAAAAAACTCTTGGTAAATTGGAAAACAAAAATCTAAAAATCAAAGAGATATGCGCTTGCTGCTAAAAATATGATGCCCAAAAGTGAACATTGAGATGAAGAAGGAACTTGAAATTCTTCAAAAAGAAGTGACTAGAAGAATGTAGCTTTGGCGAAATTGTGAGTGGTAAGAATAATCTGAAAGTCTTGCTTGGAAAAAAATACTTTACAAAGAGGGTAGGGTATATTCCAAAGAGAAGAAAGAAATAGGCTTGAAAAACCTTCCCACTTCATTTCTTCAACAATTTATCAAACACTACATCAAATCAAGTAATGAAAATAAATATTCAAAGAATGAGAAGAAAGAAACAGTAAAAAATTCTACAGATTGGAAAGTCAAACAAAAAAATAAAATAGGTGCTGGATCAACCACCAATGGGAACAAAAATTGGAAGTCACATGATTGGTGTAGGTCGACACTATTTCTATCATATATAGTCGACACATCATTTATCACCAGACCCCATAATTTTTTCAGATGGACTCATGATAGGCCAACACTCTCACATATCAGGCCACAGAACATATGGACACATGGTAGGTCAACACCTACTTATACAAGTCACAAAACATGTCTAGGTGGAGTCATGCAGGTCGACACTATCCCTACAGAGTGTCGACACATTCTAAGGGTTTGCTAAATCTGGTCGGTCTGAATATTCTAAAAGGTTTAGCAATCAGAATAATCTTGGTTTCATCAAAAGAAACACTGGTCAGAAGTATGAAAGAAAATTCATGAAAATGAAGAGAAATAATGTTTCAAAAATTCTTGAAAATAACAGAAAAAATAAAAAACAACATGAAATCAAGAACTTCATCAAACCCACTGTGAACCCGCAAGCTTGGATTATGAAGAATTTGTTTTCTTATGTGCTTGAAATGGGTGACGTTAAGGGACCCATATGTACTTGGGTTCCAAAGATTTCTCTGTGATTGTTTTGCAGTATGTCTTACAGCCCAGAACAACAAGCGGTACCTGATAGTGGCTGTTCAAGACATATGACAAGAGACAAAGACAAGTTTTGTCTTTTGTCTAAAAGAAAGCTGTCCATGTACATCGGTGGCAATAACAAAGGTAAGATTGTCGGTTCAGGTAAGGTAGGCATAAATCCTTCAAATTCAATTGATGATGTACTTTTGGTGGAAGAATTAGAGTACAACGTTCTGAGCATAAATCAACTCTGTGACAAGGGTCACAAGGTATTTTGACTCCCTTGGTTGTACATTTTTGAACCAAATTCAAACTATGTAATTTTTTGGAAAAAGAATTAGTAATGTTTGACCTGGATGAACCTGAAAACACCAACTTGTGTCTTACTACCAATAAAAATGATCTTGCATGTTTATGGCATCGTAGATTAGGCCATGCTAGTTACAACATGTTATAAGTTGGTAAATTCAACATGGTGAAAGGCTTACCTGAAATCCTTCAAACAAACCTTAAAATCTATGAGCATGCACACAAGGTAAGCAAACAATAAAATCTTTTAAAAGTAGATCTGAAAGTCAATCTTCCAAACCTTCTGAGCTTATTCATATGGATCTGTTTGGACCCACAAGACAAACAGTCTAAATGGAAAAAGGTTTGGATATGTCTTGTTTGATGACTTTTCTAGTTTACTTGGGTTTTCTTCCTTGCTCATAAGAGTGATGCTTCATGGAATTTCATGATTTTTACAAGAAATTCATCAGGAAGGAAAGTTTAAAATAATTTCTATCATGTCTGATCAGGGAGTGAGTTTGAAATGCTGACTTTGAAAAATTTTGCAGAGAAGAAGGAATTTCCCACAGATTTTCATCACCAGGGACTCCTGAACAGAACGGAGTTGTAGAGAGAAGGAACCAAACACTTGTTGAAATGACAAGAACCATGCTGATTGAGAGTGGACTACCAAGAAAATTTGGGCAGAGGCAGAGTAAGCACCTCTTGCTATATTATAAATCGTGCAATGGTAAGGCCTTAGCAAAAAGACTCTTATGAATTGTTGAAAGGTAAGAAACCTTCCATTGCTCATTTTAAAGTGTTTGGTGCAAAATGTTTCATCTTGAATAACAATAAAAATGATTTGGACAATTTGAACCTAAAAGTGAATTGAGGATCTTTCTTGGTTATTCTGACCACTTAAGAGCATATAGAATTTTAATGTGAAAGATCAAATTATTGAAGAATCCCCTCATATTACATTTAATGAACTTAATGCTGATTTGTGTAGGGAAAAAGAAGATGGAGAATTTCTGGAGAAAGAAGAAGCAAAAGACTAGGAAGGGAAGGAATCTACAGCAGGGAAAATTCTAGATGATAGCAATGAGAGAGAGACAGCATATGCAAATGAGAACAAAGACCAATTGAACATCAGAATGTTAAGAGATCATCCTCAGGAAAGTATCATTAGTAATCTATTTGATCCCCCTAGGACTAGGTCTCATTTTAAAATCATTTCAGAATTTGATCAAATGGCTCTTGTTTCTCAAATTGAACCTAAAAACATTGAAGATGCCTTAAAAGATGCCTTCTAGATTAATGCCATGCAATAAGAATTAAACCAGTTTGAAAGAAATAAAGTTTGGCATTTGGTTCCAAGACCTTCTTCTCAAAGTATCATTGGAACTAAATGGGTATTTAGAAATAAAACTAGTGAAGAAGGTAAAATAATTAGAAATAAAGCTAGGCTTGTTGCAAAAGGCTATAATCAAGAGTTTGGAATTGACTTTGAAGAGTCTTTGCTCCTATAGCTAGGCTAGAAGCAATTCGAATTTTGCTTTCATTACATGTGCTCACAGTATTAAATTACAACAAATGGATGTTAAAAGTGCATTTTTGAATGGCTTAATAAAAGAGGAAGTTTATGTTGAACAACCTCCTAAATTTGAATGCACTGATCTTCCTAACCACATTTTTAAGCTGGATAAAGCATTGTATGGATTGAAGCAAACTCCCAGGGCATGGTATGATCGGTTGAGCTCATTCCTTACAGGTAAAGGGTACTCAAGCAATAAGGTAGATCAAACTCTTTTTACAAAAGTGCATGGAAATGATATCTTGGTGGTCCAATTTATGTTGATGAAATAATATTTAGATCACAAAATCTTCACTGTGTAAGAATTTGCTGAGTTGATGACTAGTGATGAATTGAAATGAGTCTAATGGGAGAACTAAAATTTTTCCTTATTAGGCAGGTTATTCAAACAAGGAAGGAAGATTCATCAATCAGTCAAAGTATATTCAAGATTTGACTGAAGAAATACAAAATAGAGAACACAAAAGTCATGACAACTCCAATGAGCACAACTGTGAGTTTGGATGCTGATTTGACGTAACTTGGTAGATCCAAAGACTATAGAGGTTTGATCAGATCCTTGCTTTATTTGATAGCATCTAGACCTGATATACAATTCTCAGTGTGCATGTGTGCTAGATTTCAGGCTAGTCCTAGAGAATCCCACATGAGTGCTGCAAAAAGAATTTTCAGATATGCAGGAACTCATGAGTGAGATTGTGGTATCCTGCATCTAGTGAATTTAACTTAATATCTTATTCAGTGCGGATTATGCTGGTTGCAAATGGATAGAAAGAGTACTAGTGGCTATCATCAATTTTAGGAGGGTGTTTAGTCTCTTGGGCCTCCAAGAACAACACTCGGTTGCTCTCTCCACTGTAGAGGTAGAATATGTAGCTACAAGGAGTTGTGGTACTCAAGTGTTATGGATTAAACATCAACTCCAAGACTACCAAGTAGACCTTAGATGTGTCCCAATTTTGTGTGTTAAACAATAGGCAATAAACATAGCCAAAAATCTAGTCCAGCATTGTAGGACTAAGCACATAGAAATCAAACATCATTTTTTAAGAGATGAAGTCAACAAAAATTCATTTGAATTGCATTTCATTGAGACAACCAAGCAAATTGCTGACATCTTTACAAAACCCTTGTGCAATGAAAGATTTTCATGCTTAAGAAGAGAACTTGGTCTGTGCTTGTTTGACTCATGACTGATTGCTTGAAGAATTGCTTGCATATGACTGTTTGTATGAGTGTTTATCATGTGATGTGTGGTTGCTTGCTGTATGATTGCTTAAGTTTTATATTTGGTGAACATGGTGAGGGGAGGTTGATTGAGCAGCTTAGTATTTGAAAGTTCAGGCTTAGTGAATCAGTTGGTCAGCTAAGTTGGAAGAACTGAATTCAGAAAGTGTGTGGTCTGTGAAGAATAATCCTTTCAGTTTTCTGAGTTCTTGACTTGACATAGGTCGACTCTATTAGCAAGAGAGTTGACACTCTCTTTCTTTCGATTCTGAACATTTGCCCTTTTTTCTTCTTTTATTTCATGTTGCAAATAAAATTCTTGTTCTTGAAAATAATCTTCTACTTCTCACATTGCAATGACATTCTTGGTATATCAAATGGTGATTTGAAGAAGGGCAAGTCAGGCTTGTCTAGACTCTTTCACTATGCGTGAGTATATGTCTCCGCCAAGTATCAAGAGCCTTGTTATGCAAATGTTGATGGGGAGTCATGTTCTTTCTTCAATAAAACTTCATGTTCATTCTCTTCCTTTCTTAAAGAGATCCATTTTTTGAGGGGAGTGATTCTATAAGAAAATTGTAATTCTGGGCATTTCTCAGGGGGAGTTAAAATCTTTTATACTCTTAACCTATTTTCTCTAAAGTAAAAGAACATGGTTTGTGACTTATAAACTCCCAAGTTTAACTTTGAAATTCACTAAAGACATCAAAAAGGTTAAATAATAGTTGTTGCAAACATTTATCTAGTGAAAAATGCAATTTTATATTTTTATGAAATTTCCAGGTTTTCTGGTTCTCTGGCTAGACTTTAAAAATCATCCGAGTTGTATTGTTTAAAAGTCATCTTGAGACAGAAAATATGCTAAAAAACCTTCATAGATAAAACTCTTTTTGATGACAGAACAATGACTAAGCTATAGAAACTACAATTCCTGATAAAATTCAGTTGAAGAAATTGTGTGTCATGATGCGCTAGTTAATTCTGTTCAGGATTGTTTAAAAATTGGCTGTGCTTACTGAGTAACTGGGGATTCTTGTGTCTAACCAACATGTTTCCTCACATGAAAAGTTGCACACAACCTTCAGATAGATGATTATCTTACTTGAGTAATCAAGAGCTCTGTTGTGTGAAAAGCATGGGCTCTTGCATGAAAAAGAAAGGATAAATCTGATTGTCATCTTGTTATGAAAAAAAATGCAAATTGTAAATCAAACAGTTCTTCGAATTTCCGAAAAAACTCAAGTTAGATTTTTGACTTAATACATCTTGATTTGTTTTTATTTTCTATCCAGGGTACCTTTTAATTTGTCTTGAGTAAGAATTAATAAAACTACAAATTTCACCTGAAAGATTCTTGTCTCTTCTGTTATTTCTTCTTATGAGTCTTTCAGTGTTTTTAATGGATAAACTAGAGTTTATAAATTTCAAACCATTAATTTCACTAAAATGAGAATAAGATGAGGAAATAGTATTTTTTTTAACATTCTCAAGATCACCCAAAAATACAGTTAATCATGGGTTTTGCCCCTTTCTCAAATCTTATCCAAACATCTCCATGAATTCTACTTTATAGAGTCGACACTCCTATTGATAGAGTGGACTCTATTCATTCATTCTTGTCTACAGAACACGATACCTTTCATCGTTCTGCAGGTACTGTGTATTGCCAAGGGTAGGTCAACGCTTGAAGCGTCGCATCCCTTTGAAAACTCAACTCTAAAGCCCATTTGGCATCGTTTTGAAGACAAATGTCTTCCTCTTCTTCATCTATCTTCAAAACCCACTTTTTGCATCCGCAATCCTCATTCCTCTTCTCCCTTGATTCTCTACCATGGCTCCAAAATTTCAAGCCCATCGAGGAGGAAAGCAGAAGGAATCAGTTCCTGCGTCGTCTGAATGGCGCACAAAGGCGAGGAATGATCATGGTAAGGGCAAAGAGTCTCTGGAGAAGAATCCCTCTCTTCCCTCTTTCTCAAGCCGACAGTTTTCTCACCCGCGTTCGGCCAAGGAAAAGACTCTCTCCAAAGGAAAGAAGAAATCAGAGTTTGTGGACCTAGGTAGCTCTGATGGGGAAGATGATAATGTGCAAGTTTCTCTGGATGAGAATCCCGAAGAATCTTCTGAAGAAAGCCCTAATGATCAGGGTTCGGGTCATTCTTCCAGAGAATAGAGATTAGAGGAACATAAAGGTTCTCAATCGAAGGACCCTAGTGCTAGCATTCCGGAAGAGTCTGATGAGTTCGAAGAGGAACAAACTCAGAATGCCCAAGAGAGGATGAGATTGAACCTTAAATAGCGGCAAACACTGATTTGAGAGGTTGGAATACCAATAAACCATCTAAATCTAATTTGGGGAAAATGAGTCAGAGAATGAAGTTCACAAGCACAGGGACAGTTCATTTGACCACAGAAAATAAGCAGATTTTACATCCAAGGGCTATGGATGTACATGATGAAGGTATGAACACTGTCTTTCCTAAATTGATTGAGATGATAGAGCTCCAAGGCTGGACTAGTTTTATCAGTGAAATAGGGTTTTTCTTCCTATACTAGTCCAAGAATTTTTCAAAACTTGGAAGCAAGGAAGATACCCTAGAGTCTAGGGTCAGAAGTGTAGCAACCTGAATTTTTTGAAAAAAAAAATAAAAATAAAAAATTCAATATTTGGAAAAGAAAATTAATTAAATTAATTGGAAAACCAAAGAAAAGAGCATTAAATAAAACCCATTAAACGAAAGGGAGTAAGGGGCTTTGTTAAATGGATACTCTAAAATTTTGGGGCCAAATATAGATTTAAAAGGTGGAATAATAGGGAAATATCTAAATTCGTAACTTGAATATTACAAAAATATAAAAGGGGTAAATAAGCATTAACTGAGTAGTATTTGAGTTGGAATTGGATTCCTGACTCTACCCTAATGGCTTGGCCACGAATTTAGCTCCCATCCTAACCCAATTAGGAGTTGTCAAGCTTGGAAGGAGGATAGAATAGGAAATCTCGAAATTAAATAAGAGTTAGAGTCCTATTAGGAAATAACACCCAAGGAGCTTAAATACTCCTTAAACCCTCTATGGTCGGCCCTAACATGTTGCTGAGGCTTGCTGGATGTGGAGAGGAGGCCAAGGAGAAGGAGAATTCGTGGGGAGAATGATCTCTCAAGCTTCAACCTGAGTTCTTCAAGTTCTAGCCCTAGAAGAGAAAAAGAGTCAAAGGTAGACATTCTCACGAGCAAAAATCATAAAATTTCGTCTGTAGATTGTTCCAATCCTCAGGAACAAAAGCCTCCTAGTATCATAATTTTTCATCGAGCCAATATTTTCTTCTTGATTTTTGAAGTTCTGTACTCATCATGACCCCGAACCCTCTTCTTAATTCTTATTCTCCATTACCCTCAACCTCATGCTATGAATTTTAACTGGAGTTACTGACGGATGTTTGACATCTTTTGCCCCTAAAAGCCCTAATTTTGATCCATCCTACATCTCGAATTAATCTTTGATCTCTACTGTACACTATACCATGTTCTTCGTGAATAACTCGATTAAACCATGCCGAAACCATGTCTGTTGTCAAATTCCTATTTACTGGAAGTACTCTTGCATGTCTAGAGTCGTTTAAAACTGGTTTTATGAATTTTCATCATTTGTGCGATTTGTTCTTATTTTATGAACTACCCTGTATCAAAAGATAGAAACATGGACCGCAATCCAATGCACTGTCCTTTCCCTGCTCGGACTCAGGCGCAGGACCTGAGAACGCGACGGCCCGATAGGCCGTGTTCTGACGTCTGATCGCGGCAGAGCTACCCGTCGCGTTCTGAACGCGACATGGCTTGCTGTCGCGATCTGACAACCTGATCTGACAGACCTGTCGCGATCTGTGTATGACCCTATCACTTTCTAATCTGACCCTATCGCGACCCCTACTGGGGTACGTCGCGATCTGAGGTTTTGCATGAATACCCATGATTCGTGATGCTCTATCTCTTTACTGTGTATATACTCCTTGTTAACAGTCACCAACGCAGTAAATAAACTGTTATCAATCAACGTGGTTTAATTGCTTAAAAGACATACACTTGATCTTGTCATATCTATGATTTTATTGTCATGTGTGCACACACTTTCAACCATCCATTATGGCTTAACTTGGCATAGAAATCTCTCATAATACATCTAGCAATTATATATTTAAATTGCCCTATTTTAAATAGACTTGGCGTCATTTTCTCGCGATGTTTTGAGAATACCATTATCGACGCTCTACTGTTTCTAGAATTCCTCTAGAACGTCCGGCACTTGTTTCCTTAAACATACTCTCTCTTGACTTGGATAAACTCTCCGTCGGATATTCCTTCTGCCGAACTAGTGAATCCTTATTCAAGGCCTCTGTAAGTCTCCTCTGTCCATGGGTTCCCACATGGTCGATGAGCTGTTGTACCCTAACACCTATGATACACTTTAGGGATCAGTAAGATCCATACGACCTTAGATTGTTCAATCTCTTAGCTTGAATCATGCCGGACCTGTGGGCCTGTGCATAACATGGCCAGTGGAAGGGTAGTGAGTTCCACCTGACTGCCAACACCACTCATGCGGTTGTGCAAACTGTTACTGTCGCTTGTTTAACGTTGTCTTACGAATATGTCCCTATCTCGTGTACTGTCTCTGTACTCTCATCTGTTCACGTTCTCTCTATACTCTTATCTATCTCGTCACTTAATCTTATCTATTTCTTGGTACTCTATTTGGCCATTAAATTTATTGTCTATGATAAAAATATGATTATGCTAGGCAACATTATAAGGGCCCGATCTAGTCCTGGGATGAACGCCTGAAAGGCTATAACTCGTGGGGGTTTAATGATCAGGGTGATTGGCATGCACCTAACGCATGAACACGCAAGATTTAATCTATGGCAATCAATCAATCAGTCAATTATTGTTTACTTGAACTCGCGGTTGAAAGAATATCAACTAATACTTGCTATTGTGACTAGTGCACTGTTGTGCAACTTTACTTGTCATCTTGTTATACGGCCAATCTGTTATCATACTTGTTGTGCTCTCGTGCTTTGTGCTATTGTACCTCATTACCGTGTATCATTACTCTCTATACTGTTCTCGTTATTCACTCTAGTTATCCTGCTTAATAAGACATTAATCATTTAAAGCATGCTTGATCCTGAGATTTAAGTCATACTGGGTGTTATCGCTCACCCTGCGTTATTTGTCGTTGTGTTCTTAGGTGAGACCAAGGATGACACTTACACTCAAGAGGACGGGAACGACCAAGAGTGAAGTCATGAGTACCCTAGCATCTTAGTACTATAGTAGAGTTTGAGTTTAGTCTTTTACTTTATTCGATGTAATTGGGCCCTATAGAATGACTCTGATATTAGTGGTTGTACTAGACATTTGAAAAGTTATTAATGGGAAGAATTTGCTTTAGTTTTATTCTTGTCCAATGGTTTGATGTTTAGTACTCGCTCTGTACCCGGTTACTTGCAACTACCTCACGTTCTAATATTCCACGTCGGGGCGTGACAAGAAGGGTACCAATTGTGCTCACCAATGAAATTGTGAGTCAATTTTTGGACATTCCTAATGAAGGCCATAACCCACAAGAATACACCTTCTGTGTTCATGAGGCCTACACCCTGATGACTAGTTTGCCACATGATAAAGGGAACATTTTCCAGACTAGGGTGTCAACCTTAAATGCCAACAAATTCCCTCCATTGAACAGAATGCTACATCACTTATGCACTACCATATTGACCCCTCAAGGAGGAGGAAGACATAGAATTACCAGTTTACAAAGATTTTTGATGTATTGTCTGATTAGGAGAGAGAAGGTCAACTTGTCAACCATCTTTTGTCAGTTGCTTCATGAAGCAACTAGACCAGAACTGAGGAAGAGTTTACCCTATGCTGCACATCTGTCCACCATCTTTCAGAAGGCAGATGTTCCTTTGAACAATACCAAGGTCAAGAAAATACCAAAGTAGCATACCTATGACTTGGCCCATATTGTCAAATTTATGAAGTTGAATTTGGAACCTCAGGTGGTGAGAGAACCTGCTGCACCTCAAGAAAATGTCAATGAAGATATTGATGTGGATCAGCCACATCATGACCAAGATGAGCAAAGTGCTCATGATGAATATGAAGGAGTTCAGTTGGATGAAGCTCTACCTGTCCCTTCACCTTCTCTTATACCTAGATTTGATGATCTAGGTGTGAATCCTCCACATTTTTCACCTGCTCATCACACTTCTCATGAGACCTTTGTTACTGAGCAGGTCCATCCTTCCACTTCCTCTTCTGAAGTTCCTATACCACCTCTACTCCTACAATTCTTACAAGATCAGTTTGTAGCTCTAAATCACTCTGTTAGCTTGCTGAACACTAAGATTGATCAACAGTCCTTGCAGTTTGAGAGCAGATTGGATGTAACGACCCTCTTCATACCGGTACAATTATACCAATCCCCATCGGTATAAAGGGCGACGTCACAGTGGGACATGTACCCAACACTAGTCGATAGGTTGATATATACCTGGATAGCAATAGAGTACAGCGGAATAAAATAAATAACTCAACTTTTAATCCATTACCAACACACATTCCACATCTAAATAGCGAACTAGAAAGACAATGTCCACATTAATACAAGGTAAAAGAACTACATTGTCCATACAATAACTCTTTTCATGCTATGAGAAAGAGAAAAGTACAACTAGTAGCTGCTCCACAAAATAGTCTTCTAATGACGATCCTCACTAAGCTTCCTTCTGGTGCACGACACTTGTCAACCTGTACGCCGAAGCAAGAGTGAGTCCAAAGACTCAGCAAGCAAACCAAAGATTTAAACTTAAACATGTCACACTCACACTAAGCCATTGACATTAAAGAAATGCACACTATCATCAAATCACAAGGGTACACATGGTCCTTACTCTTAACTAGCAACACATATTCTATTCACATGAGCATGCTTTAGTCTATCATATTTCTAGTCTAAATCATGAGCATTACATCATACACATGTACATATTTCATACACCTAACAGGTAGCCTGATTCATCCACACATTCTTTTTTTCATTCTATAGATATCTCTATCACTAAAACATAGAATTGATCATAAGGGAAAAGAACAAGCTAGCATGATGACTACTTTCTTTTCACATGCACTTTTGTATCTAATTGAACAATTTACTTGCTATTTTAACACAATAAAATCACATGCACCTAGCTTCACATTTTTATAGCATGAATTGAAGGTTAAAACATGGTAAAACCATTTAGCAACAATAAGCACTTAAGTATGAAACTTTATACTAAGCGAGCATTTCAACTAGCATGGAATCCAAATATTATTCGTGCATTTATAATATACATAATCACACTTTACTTGCTGTTTTCATATGCATTACATTCAATTACATGGATCTATAACTATTCACATATTATCTCCTCCTTTCGGCAAGTCTACATGTTCATATTTTGGCGTTGCATAAATAACATAGTTGTCTAAGTTTACTCACATACACCATTACATGACGAATTGTAATCTACATGACGTGGTACTGAGCATGGCATTTCAATTGAGATATTAACATATGGATAACATAGACGTAGCATGCTAATAAACTAGTTCTCACATGCAAGCACACTCTCATTTGCATTAACTCTTCCTCACATCTTCTTTCACATAATTATCATATCATTTACTCTTGTTTTTGCTTATCACATATCATGTCATTTGCACTTACCATGTGCCTCATTCACATATCATTTCACACTTTATTCATATTTCATTGCTTAGACAAATTGCCATGACACATAGTCCTAACTACCATAGAGGACACTTAACAAATATCTCATTCTCATAACTCATCGCATAACACAACTCATCACATCTCATAACGCATAACACATAACACAACTCATAATCACATACCCACCACCTAGGCAATACAGTGGTGAACCTTGGTAATTGCGCAGATCGGGAGAAGCTCTCTCCACCCTATCCAGTGGTACTTGTCCACCTCCGGGATTCCCCTAATGCCTTTAGGGCAAACTTTTCACACATAGAGCTTTCCATAGGGACTTTTCTATGTACGGCTCTCGAGGCCCATAGGGTAGCAGTGTCATTTCGGCCCAATTATTACACATTACATTCACTTTATCGCATTTTCACACATTATTCACATATTTTACTTATTCTGTTGAATCATTTTATATGTTACATCCATAAATTCCACATGTCTCAGTTAACCCTAACATGGTACTACTATTAACAGAAATCAAACATTCAGTACCTCACACTAATCAGGTTGAAACATACATAATCAACCATGTTCATATTAGCATATGTTGAACACTCGTTTTCGCATGGAAATTTCATAGAGCACCGTAAAGTTATCCAAATATCATGAAATTTTAACCACATACTAATTGCATGTTCATGACCTCACATACAAATTTTCATATTTTTCTGGATCATATTTCATTTACAGAAATTAAAACATTCAATCTCATGCCATTTATAATTCAATTTATCATGTAACATAACATGAATATTCAACTTGACCGTTCACAGGTCTATACCTATCATTCATAATGTCACAGAAATTTTCCCCGAAATTTTTGCACAACATGCAAATTTTTCCGAAGTTTTAAACCAATCTAGGCATGCTCTCTATTTTCCAATACATAAATTTTTAACAAGTTTCATATTCATGGGAAAATTCCCAAATTTTTGGGACATGGACTGACATGCATTTACATCATCTGGAAATTTTATGGAAGTCTAATTACACATGGATCATGCAAACAGTAAGCTACCATACCCATGATCTTCATTTCACATGCATTTCATATAATTCTAACAATTTAGATAAATCACAGAAAAGTATAAAAAAAATCTTTCAAACACATTCCATTAACCATATTACATAACATATAGTGTTTACAATATATCCTCATGCGAAAATACATCGGAAATTTATCATATAGGAGGAGAGAACAGCTCACTGTTCTGTCCTGAAGAACTTAACGACATAATCTGGCCGTTACAGGAGCTTAACGGCACTATCGCTGGACGCCTATTGGAGATCTTGGCGGCAAGAGGCCTTGACGCCAAGTTCCTGTCTGTGCAAGAACACAGACCGAACTCCAAATACAAGAAGAATGGGGGAGTCCAGGACACGAATTAAAATACACAAAAATACCTAGGACTTAGGGAACATGCACAAGCTTAGGATGCAACGACCCACTTCCACCCGGTACGGTTATACCACCCACATCGGATGAGAGCAAGCCGCTGCAGGGGAGAATACCCCAACAAGTAACAAGTGAGCTGAGATATACACAAATAGAATTGAATAAATGCAACGGAATTTAAATGAATCTTATTCCATCAACTTTTAAATCCACATACCACAGTCTGTATAGTTTAACAAGAGATAACATAAGTGTAATATTTTCCCAATACATAGCCGACTCCAAGTACATTTGATCAAAATTCACATTTCAATTGTAGCATTACATACTATGAAAGATAAATTATATATCTTCAATCACTTAGTCCAACTCCACTTCAAATCTTGCTAGCTCCTCCGCTGCTAATTTCCTGAAATGTTTAGCAAGAGTGAGTCAACACAATAGACTCAGCAAGTAACTTAAGATTCAACACATACATGCTTTTTATCAATTAACACAATAAAATTTCAGTAGTTAACATCATACATGATCACGCTCTAACCTAAATAATTGCACAGGGAATTTCATTAAACAATTATCCTAATACATGTAAAACTACAATCTAACAAGATCACTAACATCATGGTGTCATTAACACGAGTAAAATATACACTCACACGTTTTATACTTTACCCAAGTCATTGTAAAGTTTGCACAACTAACTATGGAAACATATACAAGATAGGTAGCACTCCTAGCATGATTTCTAACTCACTTCGCATGCAATCATAACAATTTACTTCACATTTAGCTTGCTGATTTTATACAAATTTTATCACATTCATATTACCTTTGCATAGGGATCACTTTTAACTACACAACATAATATTAAACACATGCACATCCAATAATTCAAATTTCATGAATATGAAAGCATATACTTACATTTTGGTACGAATAGTAACATCACTTTTAGCATTTGACAATTTATATATCAACACATACACACACACATTCATACACATCAATAAACAAAATATCAATTAACACAATTGTCATTTACACTTATACTATTTTCTCATTACATACAACCATATGATTAACCTTGGCTTTCACATACACTCACTTTTGTTCTATCACACAATACTTATACACATTTCCCATTATTTCCTCTTTCACATTCACATACTTCTTATCATTTCACTTTTGCACATAACATGTGCCACATTTACACATATCTCGCACATACCTTGTGCTATGAACACATATCACTTTTCACATCACACTTATGCTCATTTTCACATAATGCCAAGACACAGCCCAAACCACCATTAGACGGTCACATAACACACACATTCACATTCACGTACTTAATCACCGGCACAGTGATAAGTCTTAGTTCCTGCAGAAACCGGGGAAAGCCCTTCCCACCATTGCCAGTGGAACTTGTCCACCTCTAGGATTTCACAAGACCCTTTGCCAGGGTATAACACTTTATCAAGACCCTTCTCTAGGGTATCACATAACATATTGAGCTTTCCCGTAGGGGCACTACTACAGTACAGCTCCAAGCATCTAGGGTGGCAGTGTCTTATGGGCACCATTGTTTCTCTTGTCACATTTAACCATTTTATACACATATATACTTATTCTCGCACTTCTCATGCTTACACACCCTTCTACATAATTCATACACACATAAGCTTTCATTTACTGATTTTAACCTTACTATTGCAACTGCCAAATAATCATAATATAGATTTAATCATACTGAAATTCACTGAATCACATCAAATCACAATTAACATGCTCACATAGTCGTTTTTCTCATTAAAAATCCATAACAATACTTACTGTTATCAAAATAACATGAGATTTTAACCACAGACAAATTTCAGGTTTATAATCACACAGGAAAATTTTCAAAATTTTCTGAATCATATTACATTTACAGGAATTAAAACATGCAATCTCATGCTGTTCATAATTCGATTTAACATGGAACATAACATGAATATCCAATTTGACAGTTCACGGCCCTGAACCTAACATACTCATCATCACAGGAATTTTCTCTGGATTTATTGCACAACACACAATTTACTGTAAATTTTACAAATCCTACGCATGTCTTCTATTTCCAAAACAGAAATTACAGTACATCCCACAGTCATGGAGAAATTCTCAAAATTTCAGGGCCAGGACTGATTCGTAGATACATGGTTTAGAAAAACTTAGGGCATCCCATTCTTCAGGGATCATGTAAACAATGGGAGAACATGCAAAAATCCATTTTCCAAACATGTATTTCAATAAGTTTAACAATCCATGCCATTCACCAAAAGCACAGAAAATATCACATGCATCCCATGGTCTATTTTACATAACATATATGATTACATTATATCCTCATTCGAAAATACTTCGGAAATTAATCATATAGAAGGGAGAACAGCTCACTGTTCTGCCCTGAAGAGCTTAACGACATCGTCTGGACGTTAATGGCGCTTTAACGGCAATATCGTTGGCCGCCAATCGAAGATCTTGACGGCAATGGATCTTGCCGTCAAGTTCAGGTCTGTGCAAAACACAGACCCGAGCTCCAAACACAGAAGAATGGGGGAATCCAGGACGCGAGGAAAAATCCAGAAAAATACTGGGACCTAGGGCACATGTATAGGATTGAGATCTATAGGTTACTTGCCTTTCTAAAAACCTCCAAAGGGATCTATGTTGCTGTTGAAGCTCTCCTTGGGCAGTCCCAAGAAGCCTCCAAAACACCACTCCTCCGGGTTCTTGCTCGATGCAAATGCTAAACCAGTGGTGGGGAAGCCTTCTCCTTGGTCCCCTCTAGCCTCCAGTTGCAATAGAACGCCGGATGAAGCTCCAAATCGTCAGATCAAGGCATGCAAAGTCCAAACTTCCTCACAGCTTGCTAGGGTTTTCTCTCCTCTTGCAAAAGGGCCAAGAGAAGGCCTTGGGGTTGCAAGGGGAGGTTGGTTTAAAGGAGAGGGGTCTCTCCTTTCCCGCAGGGGTGATGTGAGGCTTTCACAGTCGTTGGGGACAGCTCCCCAATGGCTGGGGTTGCTTGTCCCCGGAAATTCGGGCTCTGCATGCACTGAGTTTCAGAGAGCTAGACGTCCACATCCTTGGACGGCTACATTAGGGTTGGCATCCATCGATATGGACGCTGATATAACATGGGCGTCCATCCATGTTGACGCCAAGACACTCTTCGGCCCGAACATAAAAACATGCAGGTCCATGCTTAATCCATACATATATGTACATGAAGCCTATGTAGTATAACGTATACACCACTATACCATGCAAACATCCAATATTTACAACTAAACATACACATGTATACATAAGTATACCAAGGTGTTATGTATGTAGAATTAGGTATACAATTATCACACACATAAGATAACCTACATACGTACACACACATATGCACTTAATATATTCGCACACAATATCCATGAAATGGGTAATATAAGGTATACTTCAATATTTAGATAGTACCTGCATAATATTTAAATAGATACCTTATACACAAAACTGGCCAATTACTTATATTCACGATAATAATATGCATCCACGCATATACACATGCGAAATTTATAATTATAATATGCAAAATTTTCATGCATGCCATTTATGTAAGAACGAGCAAACATCATATACATAAAATATAAGTGGGGAAAAGAAAAAGAAATTTCGGGGCCTTACATATGATCTAGGGTTTACTTGCCTCTTATAAAATCTACAAAGATCAGAATATGTTGATGAAGCCCTTTTCGTCCCTGCCAAAGAGGTGCTCAGAAACTCCTTCAATCTTCTTCTCCTGTCGATGTAGATGGCACCTCGGAGTTGGGATCCCTTCTTGGATGTATTGGCTGTCCTCCAGACGTTGTAGCTCCTTGGGGAACACCTCCAGTCGACGGATCAAAGACCACAAACTTCAGGTCTTCTCTTGTTCTCAGCTAGGGTTTCCTTTTCTTTGCAAAGAGTCAAGAGAGGGTTTTGTGGTTGCAAAAGGGGTTTATTTATAGGAGAATGGGTTTAGGATAACCGGAGGGGTGATTTGAAGGCCTGATAGCCGTTGGGGACATCTCCCCAATGGCTGGGCTTGCTTGCCACCGGAATTCTGGGGTCTGCAACGCATGCAGGTCAGAGAAGTAAACGTCCACCTATATGGACGGCTACTTAAGGCTTGGCGTCCATCGATATGGACGCCTACACCTAATGGGCGTCCACCCATATTGACGCCAATTGGCCCTTCCGCCAGAACTTAAAATCATGCAGAACCATGCTTAATCCATACATATATGTACATGAAACCTATGCAGTATAACGTATACACCACTATACCATGCAAACATCCAATATTTACAACTAATCATACACATACATACATAGGTACATCAAGATAATAATAGTACGTACATAAATATCTACATACGCATACAATGTATATATATATATATATATATACACAATATGACTCAACACACAAAGAACTGTATTTACACTACGTATATACATACAATGTATAAGGTATAACATGTATATTACTACACCATGCAAATGAACAACGTTTACAACTAAACATACACATGCATACATAAGTATACCAAGGTGTTATGTATGTAGAATTAGGTATACAATTATCACACGCATAAGATAACATACATACGTACATACACATATGCACTTCATACACTCTCACACAAAATTCCATGAAATAGGTAGTATAGGATATTCTTCAATATTTAGATAGCACATGCATAGTATTATTCAAGTATCCTAAGTCAGAGATTCTTGGTATTCATAATACACCTCTATTTAGCTAATTGCTCATTTCCACATGAATTATCATATATATATATACACTATATATAGATATACATGCATATGCTCAAGAGAAATATGAAACTTATAGTAGGCACAATGAATTACACATGCTATGCACACAACAAGTGAATATCCTCTCATCATATAAAAGAATAAAAATTCGGGGTGTCATATTGGAAGACATTGAGAGAAGGCTCAGTGACAATATTGATAGACAGGAGCAGTCTGCTAGATTTACAACTATTAGATCTGACAAACTCATACAGAAAATTGAAGAAGTTTTCAACACTGCTGCCTACACACAATCTGAAATTTTTGATAAAGGACAAGCAGTTGAAGAAGCATTGCAAAGAGGATCTGAAAAGCTAATGATATTCCAGATCTGGTCAATACAGTCCATCAAATTTCAGGCAGGATGAATATTCTGCGGTAATATCACACAGATATGTCTCATAATCTCAAACTCATGAGACATGAGTTTAACAAAGTGTGGAAACTTTATGATGAGACTGATACAACTGAGAGCAATCAAGCAACTTCCTCCGCAGCTGCCCCACTGGTGCCTCATGGAGTTGATCATATTCCAGTTGTCCTTGATACTCATTTTGACAATCTGCAGGATTTTCTGAACACAAGGTTCAATGTTGTTTAGTTCTATCTTCAAGACAATTATGATGATCTGGAAGCCAGCCTGTCAAGAATTGAAAGTAGACTCCTCCAGCAGTTACCACCACCACCTCCTTCTCCTAAGTGATTATAATGTTTTGATTATGTCAAAGGGGGAGAGAGAGATCATATATGTTTGACTTTGATTTGGTGCTTGATCTACTTTGATGTTTTGTTCCTTGTAATATACTCTTATCAGTAATGAAATCATCAAGGGATTTGTGTGACATGCTCCTGTGTGAACTTGTGTGGTCTGATGTTTTTGTATGGTAACATGTTTATACATAAAATTCGTTTCAGTCAAAACTTCTATGATTAAATGTTTCCATCATCAAAAAGGGGGAGATTATTGTGTCCTTGGTTTTGATGATGTCATAAATCAAGCAACATGTCATAAATGTCTAATACAAGTTATTTGTATCCCAGGAATTTTTACAAAGTCAAAGTCATCATTCATGTGTTGACTCTGGTTACATCATAAGTCAACACACTTGTATTAATGGAAGAGTTACTAGAGATCACTGATGTACATAAGGTCGACTCTATACAAAAGGTTAGGTCGACACTCAATGAGTTTTAAGTAGTGCTAGTATTCAGAGTATCAGATGAGGTCGACACTACTCAAAGAATAGGTGGACTCTAGTTGCTTTTGTGGCTAGCACTGAAGGGGAGGAATCAGATCAGGTGGACTCTAGTTGAGGGATTAGGTCGACACTAGTCAAAGTTTCTTGTGAGCATCTGAAGAGAAGTGTTGGCTAAGGTCGACTCCATGTGAAGATGAGGTCGACTCCATCAGTCTGTCAGGTCGACACTAAAGGAAGGTCAGGTTGACTCTCTCATCAGATGAGGTCGACACTATGCTGCTGCAAGGTGAACTCTACATCACAGACAGTTGGTCAGAATCACTGTCACTTGGATGAGGTCAACTTTGGAGGGCATAGAGTCGACTCTACTGAAGATTTTTCATTGATCCAAGTTAAGTCATATGG
This sequence comes from Colocasia esculenta, assembly GCA_014218235.1. Lineage (NCBI taxonomy): Eukaryota > Viridiplantae > Streptophyta > Magnoliopsida > Alismatales > Araceae > Colocasia > Colocasia esculenta. The sequence continues at coordinate 109,139,742 of CM024754.1, forward strand.
ATATGAGTTGACACTATGTTTAGGATGTGTTGACTCTATGACACTTGTTCTACAGAGAAAAAGTTTCTACCAACGTGTAAGTTTTGGGCACGTGACCCAAGACCCAATGATTGGGACTTCAGATACATCTCACATGATTCTATTAGATACTATATTGGCGGGAAAAGTATCTCCCAAGTTTTTGGGATTCAGTTGAGGGCCCACGAAAAAGATTCTGCGAATCAGGTCAAAGCGCACGTTGTCCTTGGAAGTTAGGCATCGTGCACAGAGGGAAAAATAGTAGTTATTTTTTGAGAGTGCAAGAAGAATAGAAAAAAAGAGAGAGCTTGAGGTTAGAGAGAACATAAGACTTCTGGGCAGTTAATTGAACCTAGGAAGAGTATGCTAAATCATATCTTCTTCCGTATGAAGACATGTAGCTAATCAACTGAAACAAAGGATCGGAATACATCTCAGATTCAAAGGCAAATGATTCTTGTGCTGTGACCAAAGGATGAATTCGATGAACTCACGCATGAAGAAGTTGCAATTGGAGCTTAAGAAGTCCTTTGACCAGATCTGACTCCAGCACAGAGCGTTTTCTATTTCTGCACTTCTTCAGACTTCTCTTTAGTTTGATTTTCTCAATTTCTTCACATATCACTCTGATTGGTTGTCTGCTCTGATTGGAGTAGACGGATATGATCCTACACTTCTTGTGGTAGGATTGTGAGATTTGGGATAATCTTGAAGCTGTGAATCAGCAGTTTGTTGAAGCTGTGAATCAACAGTTTGTAGAAGCTGTGTATCAGCTGTTGTGTGAGAGTCTCACACATTTGAGTTGATAGTGAAGCCTCACTGGTTTAGTGAGGGGTGGACGTAGGTCTCCACACTAGATCCGAACCACCTTAAAAAAATCGTTTGCACTTGTGTGGTTTGACGTTCACTGTTTAGATCGTTTCATCAGATCAGATCTTAATCTCAAAGTCTTAACTTTTAATTGGTCAATATCTATGCACCCCCCCTCTAGATATACCTTCCACACACAACAATGTAGACCTCATCATGTAGTAAGTAAACAATATCATGTAGCATTTAGACAATATCTTGTAGCATGTAGACAATATCATGTAGCATGTAGACATTATTATGTAGAGTTGCCAAGACATAGCGCCACTATTAATAGAGATCATGTAGTATGTAACATTCACTTATCACCTAGGCAAATCAGTGATGAAGTCTTGGTCATTGAGCAATACCGGGGGAAGCCCTCCCCACCTTAATTAGTAGAACATTGTCTACCTCCAGGATTTCATCCGTTGCCTACGGATGAATGTAGTCAATTTCATGTAGGTGAACCATAACCATAGGGGTATTCTATGGCGTAGTTCCATGTAGGCATCTATATAATAGCAATGTCTTATTGGCCATATCATTTCAGAAATTCTATGACATATAATCATGCAATTAATATCTACATGTAATTCTAGAATGCTTTTTCACTAATTTACGCATGGTTGCCAATTCATTTAGTAAGACAATAATATAAGCCCATACAACTCATTTCATCTTTTCTGAGATAATTATTCTACTGTAAAATAGTGACCTATCATGATACTACATTGACTGTTTAGATCAAAATTCAATGTTCATGTACTTTTCACATCTATCAATTCCCATGCACATCCTCATAATTCAGAAAATTATAGCAGCAAGTACAGTGCATAGAAAACCTTGAAAATTTGCTAGTAAGTCTCTCCCTAGTCATGCATTACATATACCAAATGTCATATTTTTATGAATCAAAAATCATTTCCTATGATTATTTATCATTACTAGAATTAACTAGTATGACGTAAAGTTCAAATGAAACATACATTTATTGTGCGAAACTGAGCATGATCAGTCTGTGTATTTCTATCTAACCACCAATAAGGAACTCATACACAATCTCACAACATAGATCATACTCATTTTATACTTCTTTCTTCATATCTTATCACAAAATATCTCTTAAATAAACAATATGCATAGCCCATGTGACACTCATGACATTTATGTTGCATAACAGTACTTATTTACATAGAATATAACCCAATTCGAAACACTATACATGCATGAATCACAATTTATAAGCAATTAAATAGATCTGTAGAAAAACATCACATATGAACTTAACGGCAATGTAGATTGCCGTTTACACAGGTTAACGACAATAGACCCTCTCGTTAAGATCAGTTGACGGCGGCACATAGCGCCGTTAAGATATATATAGACGTCCAGTACATTGACGTTTATATGAAATAGTCGGCGATCGATGTTGATGTTAAGTTCTTCCGGTTAGAAAGCTAGAAAAACACACATGAAATATCGGTACTTTAACCCCATCCTTCAGTCTTAATCACGGGTTTAAAAATCAATAAAAATAATATATCTAAAGATTCTAACATCCTAAACCATTCCCCCATGTTACTTGCCTCTAACCCTCCTTCTGGAGCAACGATGAACAAGTTGAAGATGCCCACCTTGGCAACAAGGCAGTCCTCTTCGTCGCCTTCGATCGCGCCGATCCATCCTCCAGAACAATGCCTACGCTTGGAGATCTTTTTGAACACGATCCTTCAAGTTGCCTCTCCGCCTAGCTCGATTAGATCTGTATGAATCTCCGCACAACAACTCTTCCTTCGGTACTCTTTTCTCACCTCAAAACCAGTGAAAAACCTTTCTCTAAAGGCCAAATCGGGGTCTTATAAAGACTCCTATGGTTTACCCAAGCTCTAATCCAGACCATTGAACTGAAAATGTCTCGATCCATCGGATAAATACCAAGAAAACGACCGATCATTTCGCTCCGGAACGGTAGCATGCAAAAACTGGCAAGTCAGGTTAACGTCAGCATAGGTTGTCATTTACTATGTGGTAAACAGCAATCGATCATGCTGTCAATGTGAGACCCCGAATTTTTTCGTCATTTTATATTGAGCATGAGATATTTACATGTCATAAATATAGTGTACGTATTAAAATTTTTGCATACTATAACTACAAATTGTTCATGTGCATACGTGTGTATGTATATTATTTTCGTGAATATAAGTAATTAGCCAATTTTGTATATAAGGTATTTATTTAAATGTTATGCATGATATAATAAAGTAATACTATGCATATAATGTGAAGTACTATCATGCATCTTGTAAGCATATATAAGTTTACTTCTGTACACGTACTATATTTAAACGTGTATGATCTAATGGTTGAGATGTATATTATATTTAATTATTCCATGCATATTATATGTATCTATGATGTGTATATATGTGCACGTATATATTAATCTTGTTCGAATTATATATCTATTTCTAAGCATGATAAATTGTTATGATGTGTGAACAATAATGTGAATTGTGTATGTATCTAAACGATGTAGGCATGTATATACATATATGTTTAACCTTATGTATGTTAAAAGTATAATTACTCATGAGTATACGTATGTATACATATATCTATACGTCCATCCTGTGCAAATGATATTTGTTTATTATTAGCATGCTAAATTGTTTATAGTGTATATGGTACTTAAATAATACGGTGCATGTAAAATATATAAAAATATTATAAGCAAGCTATATTTATGTAAATTCATACGTGTTGTACTAAATTATACTTTGTACACGTATAGATGTATAAAATCTAATGTTGTACATATGATATTTACTTATTGCAATAACCATTGACTTGATTATGACATGTATGATATCTAAATAATAGAGTGTGTATTACATATATATATATATATATATTCGTGCATAATACATGCAACTATGGTGCATATGTATACATATGTATGTCACTTCGTGCATATTATCTTTAATTGAGATTAGTGCAAATTATACTTATAAATAATATGTAATGTATATAATTTATGTAATAAGTGTAAAAATATTTAATTATGCTCATACTATATTGTTGGAGCCTAAATGTATGTTTAAATTGGATGAAAATAGGTGTTTGGGCTGTCTAGCACAGTTGGCGGCCAACACTGTGCCGCCAACTTGCAGGCCTGATTGGCGTCCACATCCCTGGACGCCAAGGGACAGTGGGCGACCACCCCCTGGACGCCAACCCCCTGTTGGCGGCCAGCCCCTTGACGTCAACTGTGCAGTTGACTACAACCGATATTGACGTCTATATCCTCCTGCGTAACGGTTCCAGTTTAGGAAACCCATCCTAACCCGTAGGAAACCTACCCAGAAGCGTACCCAACCCATCCAACCTTATAAAGACCCATCTTCTGGCCGCACCAAGCCTTTTGGGTGTTTTGAGAAACCCTAGTATTTCCTGTGAGAAAAGCTGAAGTTCCAAAGCTCTGATCAGGCGACGGGAGAATTTTCTAGGAGATCTACAACGACTGGAGCGTAGTCCAACCATCAAGGAGGCATCCCCAACCCTGAGGAACGACCTACAACGATTGGAGAACCAGATCAAAGGAGTTTCTGAGCACCCTCTTGCTTTGGCCGAGGAGGGCTTCAACGGCAAGATTTGATCTTCTAGGATTTATTTAGAGGCATGTAACCTATGTATATCAATCTTAGACATGTCCCCTAGGTCCTAGAATTTTTCCAGATTTTTCCTCGAGTCCTGGACCCTCCATTTTCCCCGTGCATGTGAGTGTTGTCTGTACTGATTGCTGTTTGGAAGTTGACGGCAACATCCCCTGCCGTCAAGTTCTTGAGTTGACGGCAAGAGATGCCGTAGTTAACTCAGTTGGCGGCCAGGACTATGCAGTCAAGTTCCTCCGTGTCCTGAAAACTACTATTTAACCTTCTTAAATGTATTTAATTGATTTCCTGATATGTGTGCATGCTGTAAATTTTATGTAAGGTCAAAGTTGATTAGTAGGTCATGTTATGAGGATTTCATGAATTTTATTGATTTATATTAATTATGAAAATTCTGGAGATTGAATTATGAGCATAAAATAACCATGTTTAATGTGTGTAAATAGGTCAGATGTGAGTTAGAGTTTGGTAAATTTTCTGTGATGATGTCTTGATTGTATATACGCATTGACACTATTATATTAGACTATTTTACTAGAATTTCTACTTTAGAGAAATTAGTGAGACATGCACCTGTAAATTGATTTAATTATTATAAATACATTTCCTATTCATAAAAATCTAGAAAATTTAGAATGTGTTATGTTTACTGTATTTAACTTGTGATAAAAATTTCATGAAGATCTGATGACAATAAGTACTGTTATGTTTTGAAATGAGAAAAATGGCCATGTTAAGCATGATAGAGTTAATTATATGAAAATCAAGAGTTAGCAGCATGTTAAAATCTTATTTTAAGTTATTTATCATTGTTTAACAGTAAGGTGAATTTCTGTAAATGGAAAAGTGAATATTATATAAAGTGTGTGTGAAATGTGATGAAAATATGTGTGAGCATGAGTAAAATGTGACGAGAATGATAAAGTGATTAATGTAATATTTAGCCATGTGTGACACTGCTACCATAGGGGTTTGAGAGCTGTACCATAGAAAAGTCCATATGGAAGGCTCAACGTTATGAGATAAATTCTAAGGGCATTAGGATAAAATCCTTGAGGTGGACAAGTACCGCTGGAGAGGGCTTCTCCCGATTCTGCGCAGTTACCTAGATTTGCAATCGCATTGCCTAGGTGATAAATATGTGAAAGTGAGTGCTAAGTACTAAGTGATAAGCATTAAGTGCTAAAGTGAGTGTTTTCCTCTACTTGGTAGTTAGGACTATGTGTCACGGTAATTTAAGAGATTAAATGTGATTAGAAGTCCAAAGTGATAAGTGAATGTGGCACGTGATAAGTGCAATTGTTGTGATAAGTGATAAACATGAATGCATGAGTAAATGAAATGAAAGAAGTGTAAATTATCGGTAAGGAAGAGTAAAAGGTAATGAGAGTGTAATCACATGTGAAAACCAATGTATTAATAAATGCATATTTATTTTGTTGTTCGTGCATTAACATCATAATTGTAGAATTATGCTAATATCATGTCTAATATAATGTGATATAGTTTAATAATATCCATATGGTAGTGTGTATGAATATGTGCATGTAAATATGTAAAGAAACACAATGTAGAAAATTGAGTATGTTAAATTGACAAATGAATAAGATAGCATGAGAATAAGTGTAAATTCATGTAATCAAGTTTGATTCATGTCAAAATAGCAAGCTAAATGAGATTATGATGTTGATAAACATATAAAATAATGCCTAAGTCCATGATAGAATTGCTATTCATTTAGTATGTAGTTCCATGTTTAATTGTAGATGATTGCCATCCGATTTGAATGTATTTTAAATCTTCAATTCATGTTTAATAAACGTGATATCATGGTGAATTATTCATATTAAAACAGCAAATGAAATGTGTAAATAAATAAGGAAAAGTGCATGTGAAATATAAATAGAGATCATGTTAGATTGCTATATACTTTATGTATAATTGCATGTTCTAATTGGTAGAGTTATTCCTCAATAAGGAAAATGTTTAGATTAATAAATCATGTTACATGTTAGGTGTTTAAGAGTGCATATGTTCATACCATGTATGTATCAACATGATTATGCTAAATTATGTTAGAATGTTTAGTATTGTGTTACGTAGATTACTAGAAAGCATACGCAAGTGTTAAGAGAGATGATAAATTATACATTAAAACAGAAAGTTAAATGTGTGATAAAAAAGATATAAATGCATGAGAATTGACTAGATACCATGCTAGGAATGTTTATTATCTTGTACATAGCCTTATGTTTTAAAATGGTAGAATTGTGTAATGATATGATGAAGATTTGAATCATGCATCATAGGATATATCATGTGTAGAAAACATGTGTAGGTGTATGTTATCTTTCATGATTTAACATGAGCATGTGCTAGATAGGAAGGTATTTGGATGACTTATGTACAGTTGACCATAAGAAACATGTATCATGTGTAATGTTGTGATCAGAATGATAGCATGTGGTTTTCCTTATTATTAGTAGCTTATTATGTATGTGATATGTGTAGTTTGATATTTTAGATTACTTGCTGAGTCTTGTAAGACTCATACTTGCTTCGGCGTACAGGTGTGACAGATTATCCAGTAGCTGAGGAGAGAATAGTGAAGATTGATACCGCATACAAGGAATAGCACTTGAGGAGATTTTATTTTTGGTAGTTGCTTTAATTTATAGTTTGAATAATGTTATTCATATGGACAATGTATGGACAATGTAGTTCTTTTCAAGTTGTAATAATGTGGACTCTAGTATTTTCTTTTACTATATAGACTGTGGAATGTGTGGTGATGATGGAATGAAGTATAACATTTCTTTTTAATTCTTCTGTACTCTTTTATTATTCATGGACATATCAACCTTATCGTTTAGTGCTGGGTTACTATCCCACTGTGACGATGCTCTTTGTACCGATGGGGATTGGTATAATCGTACCGGTATAAAGGGGGTTGTTACAGTCAACCTAACTGACTAAAAACTAAATGTTTTAGAAAAACATAAACTGTACAGACCTCTATCGTTTATAGTGGGTAGACGACAATCGATCATGCCATCTACTTCAGTAAACAGCAGTGAATTGAGACGTCAAGTTCATCAAATTCATAGTTTAATGCTAGGAGTTGAAACACATACACACAATTACAAAATTTTAACAAGCAAAAGATTTAGAGCATTACAACATCCAATGGTTGGACGCCTTGTAGAAGATGACAAATGACATGTAAAGTTAGTGGGAGAGGATGATGCATGTAAGGAATTAATCAAAGTGTAGCGGAAGTGTGATTCCCTACATGATATATGGTTTCTAATGATCAAAAATTGAATAAAACTATAATGAAACTCGCGCAAGGAAGAACTTTTATATACCTTTGAGAGGTAGTGATTCTCCTGAACCCGCAAAGACAAATGAGAGAATGATGGAGCCATGAGCTGTTCAAGCGTATGACCTCTAACGCTATCTACACGAGCTCAAGTGTAGACAGTTTCTCCTCTCAAGCTCTACGCACCGACTTGGCTTCGAATCCTCCATCTACCAGAAGAGAAGGAAGAGTGAGGGTGGCCAAGAGAGAGAAAGGAGGAGGACAGCCAGGGCTAACCCTAGTGCTTGGCCCCGGGTTGGCTCTTCAGCATATGTTTAGTGGCATTTTCACAAAAAAACCAGTGAATGTCTATAAAGTCCATTCCACCCAGTCTGTCTAGAACTCTATTGTGTGTGACTCTCTAGGCCCAAGTTCCAGTTAGATTTTTTGCCCAATAAGCCAGTAACTCTTTATTAGCTATAAATAACTTATTTAATATCTCATATTAAATAAATATTTAATCTAATTATCATGTCCTGACAATTGGTCAGGCCTCTAATCAAGTTGGGTGACAAGAAACACTATATGATCCCGAAAGACATTAGGGTTCAACAACCCTATCAAGGAACCTTTTTTTTTTTTAAAGGTGCAACAAGATCAGCGACTAGTCAAGTGCATTCCACCCCCCAGCAGGGTGAAATGGAACCACTCCCCCAGGGGATCAACCTGTTACACGGATATGTATATAAATGAAAATGATTAATACAATGTCTATAGGGCATACCCCTGAAATAACAAAGACTCAACGTACTTTAAAACTCCCAAGTCCCCAACGATCCCCAATAAGGGTAGGAAAACAAGGGCGAGGGAGCTGAGTAGAGGAACTAAAAACCCCATTACAATGATTAGAACAAGCAAAATTAGCCAAGGCATCCACCACCTAGTTGGCTTCCCTATAAACATGAGAGATTCTAACACCATGCTGATGAACAAAATCCAGCACAACCCTCCACCACCTGTGGCATTCCCAAGAAGGTGCAATACTAGTCCAAAAAGAATTAACCAGAGTCAAAGAATTCGAACAAATCTCAGCGATGAATATTCCATACTCCACAGTCAGCTGAAGACCATCACACATAGAAAGAGCTTCGGCAAGAAGGCTAGAACCGGCACCATAAAAATGAGAGAAAGCAAGAAGCACAGTGCCAGAAGCATTTCTAACAAGTCCACTGCCCCCACAGGGGCCCAGATTGCCTTTACTAGCTCCATCAACATTAAGCACAAGGCCTTGTAAAGGTGAAATCCATCTAACCAGTTTGCACAACTTGACTGTAGGTTGAAGAAAGAAACCAAGCTCCAGAATGGATTCCATTTATTGAGGCGTGGCAGCATCTTTGAAAACCATTTTGTCAATGGCAGTAGCGACAAGCATATGGATGTTTTGGCGTAGAAGATTACTAGAACTCTTAACTTGCTCAAATTTCATTTTGCATCTAATTTTCCAAACTTCCCAAACAATCAGCATAGAGCAGTAGATGGTGATAAAACAGTGAGGATTGGTAAGACTGCAAGACTTAATAATATCCCAGAGACGAAAAGAGATATTCGCATGAATGCCTTGGCCAACATGAAGAAGGGGGGAAACCCATTGCGAAAGGCTCTTAGATGAATCACTTTGCACAAAAAGGTGATTCATGTCCTCAACATGAGGACACCTGCAACAGCAACAACGAGAGGGAAGCGGAATGCCACACTCAACAATATGGTCATCCACAGGGACAACTCTATGAAGCAAAAGCCAGGAGAACATAGACGCCCGCCTACTGAAATGATGATGCCAGATGTGAAGAAGGGGCGAGCGTTTAAACCATGGCTGTGAACCTGGTCATAAGCACTTTTAACAGTAAACGTACCCTTATTAGTAGCCGCCCAAACATAGATATCCTCATGGGGAGAGAGCTGCAGTTGATCCAGGTTATAAGGAATAATGGAGCGGAAGCGGTGATTCTGATCAAGGAGAACCTCCCGAACAGTAGGGGAAGGATCCAAAAACGTAGAAGATACGAAATCACGAAGAGGCTTCTTCCCAAGCCAAACATCATCCAAAAACCTGATGTGCGCACCATTACCCAAAACCCATCTAGTATTTTGAATGACAATGTCATAAGCATCATAAAATAACTTCTTAGAGATACCATGCAGATGAGTAATGACCTGGCCATCATGAAAATACCTGTCCATGGCATAAGTAGTCTGCAAAGGTGATCCATGAAGAATATTCCAAAGAAGCTTAATGACCATAGACACCTGCACATGCCAAAGACTTCTCACCCCAAGACCACCTTCCAAGATCGACTTCTAAATAGTCGCCCAAGAGACCCAATGCCTTCGATTATCATTAGAAGAACCAGCCCAGAAGAAAGCAGCACAACGGTGCTCATTATAATGGAGGACACATTTAGGAATAGAAGCAGCAGCAGGAAGATAAACAAGCATAGCAGAGAGCACTGAATTAACAAGAGTAATTCTGCCAGCCTTGGATACAAATATGGATTTCCAAGAACTAATCCGAGCATTAATTCTGTCCATCAATAGCCTGTAATCAGAAATCACAGTTCTTCCCTGCTTAATAGGTACACCAAGATAATGCACAACACCCCTTTGACGATGAAAACTAGTGAGACAGGTGATCTTAGAAGCCACATGGATGGGAGCATTATTTGCAGTGAGAAAACTACTTTTTCCATGGTTAATCCTTTGACCAGAAGAAGCCTCTTACATCTTCCAAAATTTCATAATTTTACTGATATTGGTAGCCTAGCCATTAAGGAAAATAAGGGTATCATCAGCATATAGTAGATGAGAAATGACCTGCACCTTCTGGGACCCGAGTAAGGAGTGATGGCTCGACTATCCAGCAATATGCGCAGACCCCTGCTCAAGGTTTCCTCCATGATAATAAAAAGAGCTAGAGCAAGAGGATCACCCTGACGCAAACCTCTGGAGGACTTAAAAAAACTAGCAAGAGCACATTGAATAAGACAGAGAACCAGCAGTTTGAAATAAGCATGGCTACATAAGAAGTAAATCGAGAAGAAAAGCCAAACTTGTGGAGAACAACCAAAAGAAAGTCCCATTCAACCCTGTCATAAGCTTTCATCATGTCAAGTTTAAAGATAACATTGTGCCCACGAACCTTCCTACCCAGATCAGCAACCAACTGCCTAGCCAAAAAAATGTTATCCATAATATTCCTGCCTTTCACAAAAGCTCCCTGCTCCATGGAGATGATGGCCGACATAACCGAAGTGAGCCAATTGCAAATGATGGAAGACACAATTTTATAATAGAAATTGCAAAGACTGATAGGGCAGTAATTACTGTAACTAGTGGGATTATCCACCTTAGGTATAAGAGCATAATGGAAGAGGATACACCCCTTGGGAGAGGGTATCTAGCAAAGAAACCACAGACAGAATCAACCACATCATTACCAATAAAATCCCAAAAAGAAGTATAAAAATTCCCAGTGAACCCATCAGGCCCCGAAGCGCTATCACCTTTCATGCTCCAAACAGTGAGCTTAACTTCCTCAGCAGTAGGAGTAGCAGTAAGCATCTGGTTGTCTTCTTCAGAAATAAGTTGGGGGATCGAGCAAAGAAGATTATTATTAATGGTATGCTCTTCAGAAGACAGCAAGGAAGTAAAGAATGCTCAGGCTGTAGTGGCTAGACAATGGTGACAGGAATACTTCTTTGTACCATGCGGTGGTGCAAAGTAACAGGCGTAGGAATTATATTCACAGGCTTAAGATTGATGACAACAACAATTGGTGTGATGACCAAGATGTTTTGAGGGATGCTGCTGCTCAGTATTTCTAGAAACTTTTGTCTTCAGGTGAATATGTCATCGACTATACTCTCCTTGAGGTAATTCCCAGCTTCATTACTGCTTCTCAAAATGATCGGCTTTGCTCTCCCCCTTCTTTGAAAGAGGTTAAAACTGCAGTTTGGGCCATGAATGGCAATGGTGCTCCTGGACCTGATGGTTACTTAGGAAACTTTTATATAGCTTGCTGGGATATTATTGGCTGATGTCTTTGAGGCTGTTAAAGGTTTCTTTAGCGGCTTCCCTCTTCCTCGTGGAATATCCTCTACAGTTATTGCTTATCCCTAAAGTTCATGATCCAGTATCTTTTGCTGATTACCGCCCCATTAGCTTGTGTAACTTCTGTCATAAAATCATATCCAGAATCCTTTGTGACCGCCTTACTGACATTCTACCTCAGATCATTTCTGAGGAGCAGGGTGCTTTTGTTAAAAGGCGTTCTATTGTTGATAATGTGGCTCTTTCTAGAAGTCTGTTTAAAGATCTGGGACGTAAGATTAGGGGTCACAATATTATATTCAAGCTTGATATGATGAAAGCTTATGATGGTGTTGAATGGGAATTTATGTTTGCTGTTCTTCGGAAATTTGACTTCTGCAACAAATTTATATCTTATGTGGGAATGTTGATTGCCAATTGCTGGTTTTCAGTGCTTCTGAATGGCCATCAAGCTGGGTATTTCAAATCCACCAGGGGTCTTAGACAGGGAGATCCCATTGCACCGACCCTTTTTATTATAATGGAATAGGCTCTCAGTAGGGGACTTCAGCACCTTCTTAATAATGGTGATCTCAAACCTTTTGTTGGCCCTTGAAATTGTTCTCCTATATCCCATTTACTTTATGCTGATGACACATTGGTGTTTACCAATGGCCATGCTAGTAATATATCGACACTCCTCAAATTCCTTGAAGCTTATGAAATGTCCTCAAGTCATAAAATCAACAAAAGCAAAAGTCACTTCATTCTATCCAAAAAAGCATCTAGTGGTACTGTGCTCAAAATCAAGAACATCACTGGCTTCTCCCAACAATCAGGGTCCATACACTATCTTGGGGTGAACCTGAAGGAAGGTCGGGTCAAAATTTCTGACTTCAAGTTTTTATTTGACAACATTAATAGGAAACTTTGCAGCTGGAAATCTAAATTTCTATCCCAGGATGGTCGGGTTATTCTTATTAATGTTGTACTCAGTTCCATTCCAATCTATACTGCCATGGCCTCTTTTCTTCCCAAAGGAGTCATCCGCCTTCTTGACATGGCTTTTGCTTCATTCTTCTGGTGCGGCCTTGATGGCATCCAAAGACGACACTGGATTCCGTGGTCGACTATTCAATGACCAATTGTTGAAGGAGGTCTGGGAGTCAGAAGTTTATGGTATATCCAGCTATCTTTGGCTACTAAATACCTTTGGAATATTTACCATGGTAATTCTTTATGGGCCCGATATGCTAGAATGAAGTCCCAACCGATGCATGGTCTACCAAAGAATATTTTCACCATTGCTAATGCTCTTATTATTGATAGCACTAGATGATTACTAGGCAATGGTCAGACATGTGATTTCTTTTATGATTCCTGGGCTGGGAAAGTACTGCTGCATTTCTCCTTAGAAGATCCAGATTCCGCCCCTCATGTTTTTGTTAGTGATGCTCTACATGATGCCAATCATAGTCTCTGGCAGACATTTCCTGGTATCCAATCTTTAAAGCAGGTCTAGCTTTATGATGAAGAAGACAAGTGCATCTCGTCTCCCACTAATGATGGCTTTTTCACCTCCAAATCTGCATATAATCTGTTGAGGCCTCGTGGCATTCAAAGGCCATCCTTAGGAAAACTTTGGCACCGCAACTTCAATAGTAAGGCATCTCTCTTTTGCTGGAAGACAATTCAAAGAGCTATCCCGGTGGATTCCAGAATTTCAGATCAAGGCATTCACATTGTCTCCAAATGTTCATGTTGCCACAATTCTCAGTATGAGGATATTGATCATCTTTTTATCAGAAGTGATATTGTTGTTTCTCTCTGGAACTGGTTGTCGCCTTTTATAACTCACCCTATCTTGCCCAATGATCACTTTACTTCCTGGTGTTGGAAGAGCATCAAGCAATATAAATTGTCACCGCCTTTTGGATTCATTGCCATATATGGGATCATATTAATCATATGGGAGATCTGGAAGGAAATATGCAGAAGAAGATTTGATAACACCTATCATTCTACCAGCAGAACTATTGATAATATAAGGTTTTTGATCTCCCACGCTTTACGTCGGGAATCCTTTAAGGCGGCTCCTTCTGCCAATCAGGTGACTATCATCAATTCATTTGGCTTCTCCTTCAATTGTCGACTCACAAATTTCAAATTAGTCAGGTGGATTCCGCTTATCCATGGAATTTGCCTTAATGTCGATGGTGCTTCAAAAGGCAATCCGGGCACTAGTGGAGGTGGGGGCTGTTTCAAAAATGCCAAAGGTGAAATTCTCCTGACCTTTGCGTTCTACTATGGCCATGGCAATAGTCTTCAAGCTGAGGTCTGAGCTCTGCATGATGGTCTCCAGCTAGCTGAGGAATTTGGATTCTAGGTTTCCACAATCGTTTCTGATTCTGCCACGCTTATTAACTCAATCCACTCACAATCTCCCCTGGGATGGCAATGTCAAAGATGGTGGTGGTATGCTACATACATCTTATAGAAACACGACTGCATTATTTCTCATGTTTTTAGAGAGGCGAACCAAGTGGCTGATGCTCTAGCATCCTATGGTTGTATGGAAACACATAATAGGATATTCACATCCTTCTCCACTTTACCTTATGCTGTAAGAGGGCCAGCGGTTCTTGATAAAACTGGTTTACCTCATGTCCGCTTAGGTTAGCCTTCTTTTCTCTTCAGGGGCATGCCCCGCAGTCTTTGTAATCTCATTATTCAATATATAAAATCCAGGGACAATCTCTTGTCCCTTTTACAAAAAAAAAAAAAAAAAAATAAGCTTATCTTGATCATCACACCAAGCCCCATCAATCTTTAGCCTATGAATGAAGTTTCTGCTTCGCCGACTCTTGACCGCCGCATGGTAGAAAGCAATGTTGCGATCACCCTCCTCCAGCCATTGAATTCTTGATTTCTGACACCAAAAACTTTCCTGGCAATGAAGGATCTTCCGAAGCTTGGCATGGCTTCTTAAGATGAGAACGATGTAGTAGTAGGGGAATCATCAAAAGTCTAATGGCTAATGGCAATTTGCTCCTCAGCCTTCTTAATATTATCATCAATATGGCCAAACACATTCTTGTTCCAAAGTCTCAAAGAGACTTTAACCGCCTTAAGCTTATCTTGAAGTTTATAAAAAGGATTAGAATACGATCTGTCCACACTGTCCAAGTACGTTTAACACAATCTATGAAAGTATGATGCTTAGTCCACATATTTTGAAAGATGAAACGAGCCGGCTGTGAGTAAATATTATGCAAGTTAATAAGGAGAGGGGCATGATCAGAGGGGCCACGAGTGAGATGTTGCACTACACCCAGGATACCCATAGTGCACTGGTTATCAACAAGCATTCTGTCGAGGCGAGCCTTAATAGCATGGCTACCAACCCTATTATTAGACCAGGTGTAAGGAGTACCTTTGAAACCAACGTCCAAGAGACCTGAAGCAGAAATGAAGGCATTGAACTCAATAATGGCAGTGGTGTTAGGCAAGAGACCGCCTTTCTTCTTAGTAGTTTGGGCGATACAGTTAAAATCGCCCCCAACTAACCAAGGGACATTCACTGAATCAACAAGAGCTAGAAGGTCTTCAAACAAAGTTCTTCTATCAATGAGGTCACAACTAGCATAAATAGAGGACACCATAAGTAGAGAGGAATCATCCTTCATAACCAAACCCAAGACATGCTGAGAGGAATAAGATAACACCTTAAAAGAGAAATGTTTGTTAAAAAAAAATCCAAATCTTGGATTGCTCCTGAATGCCATCAACATAATAGTCCATATGCAAATATTTGCAGAGACGAGAGGCCTTACAAAGGTCCATTTTCGGTTCAAAAATAGCAAAGAATTCCAACTTATGCTTCTTCACTAACAACTTAAGAGCACGTTTAGAGGCCAAGTTAGAAAGACCCCTAATATTCCAGAATAATAGGTTATTCATCATGAAGAGTCATACCCACAATGGACCGCGACAGCCTTAGCCTTAGATCTAGTGTAGACACCATTCTTTAAAAGAGTACCACGTTCTTTAGAAACTTCAACAGGAGGCATTAAAGATTCTCGACAGTTGCCCTTAAAGAAACCTTAGATTGCAATAATTCCTTGGAAGGTAACTTGGCAGCTGGGCTACCATTAGAAGATGCAGCCACAAAAAAGGAAACTTACCATCTTCCACCTCTCCTGCGACCGGACTACCATGCAGAGTTGGCAAAGGTGGCGGTGCAGTAGAGACACCATTATTCTCTATGCATGGCTCACGTCCGTTAGTAGTAATAATGCCATGCACACGTAGAGGATCATCACTATCAACAAAAGTCGACTGATTCTGGTGATTGGGTACAACTGCACAACTGGGGCTGGGCTGAGCGGGAGGCAAGCTATCAACGTAAGTCGACTTTTCCTAGTGGTTGTGATCAACTGCACAACTGGAGCAAGGCTGAGCAGGATGCAAGAACTGCATAACAAGAACGACATCACTACCTGCAGCATGATAATCCAGAGATACCACAACAGGTGTAACCTACTGGGTGACAGGTGTGACATGAGAATCATCCAAAGAGTCAACAAAACCTTCCCTCAAATGTTCAAAAGCATTACTGACAAGAACCACTGAATTAACCATCAAATTCTTATTTTTAGATCCACGAATAGGCCTCCATTCGTTAACAGATGGGGCAGCAACCCCAGATGCACCAGGATTCTGAGTAGCCTACTTCGGAATGCTGGTCTTATGCTTCTTATGACAAGAATCTTCAACATGGCCAATGCGATTGCAGAACTTACACAGGGGAGGAACCCTATGATAGTTAACCTTCTGCCAGAAACCCTTATCAGCATAACCAATCCAGATCTTCTCTTGGAGGGGAGCATCGATATCCACATCAATACAAACTAAAGCTTCAGTTGTTTGAGTCGAGGCCATAGTAGCTTCATGGATACGAAGGACCTGACCCAAATTGTTTGCAATAGAGCGCAGGTAGTCCTCGTTATACAGACTGACAGGAAGGCCAGGGAAACCGACCCAGATAGGCCAGGGAAACTGACCCAGATAGGCATCATAGAGGGGTCCTTATCAAAATTAAAAGAATCCGACCATCTGAAGAATCTGAACAAATAGCCCTTGATATATAGACTCTTGCATAGAAGAACCAGAAGAAAGTCTTCCTCAGACTCGAAGCGAAGCAGAAGATGACGATGGTTAAGGACACTAGCAATGAAGTCGGATTTAAGCCCAAGTCTAAGAGATAGACAAGACTTAAAACCAGGGATAGGCGACCTACCATAAGAGCATTTGACAATGATCGCCCTTTACAAAACCTCCTAAGATTTCAAGATATCTTCATGAGAGAAAAACACTGCAGGCGCACCAGCATCAGAGAAAGCTGGAGGTTTAACCTACATAATCACCTTCTTGGGGCGCAACGACTCCAAGAAAGCTTGAGCGAAGGACAACTTCTTCTGTACCGGTCCTGTGACAACAGGGTTCATCACGGAATCCATGTCCAACACCGCACAAAAATTGCCACAACATGCCGGCAGGGCGGTGGTGGCAACCCAGCCGCACCCAGCGCCTACCAAAATCTCAGAGCTTCTCTCTCTAAGAGCAAGTGATCCCTTATTGATCACACAATTACCTTTGAAAGTATTCTACTCGATCCGATCACTTAACTAACTAAGACCCCATGGTTAGAGATCTATAAGCCATGGTCAAAATCGAGAAGTCCACCAACAAGGTGTCATTAGTGTCTCATGTAATATCGAGGCCTTTTGGACTGGATTGACCCCCTTTGGCTTGTCCTCTTTGTCATGACCTAGGGGTGGACACCTTCTTTAGGCGTCTTCCTAGGCTGACGCATTATGGTTGGTAACACGATGCAGGGTCTGACGCATTGATGGTTCCAAACCATTGCGCTAGTTTGTCGTCTTGTGGTCAAAACGATCTCGTCGTATGTCAAGCCAGGACTGCCAGGTTGACGCGTCGTTCCAGGGCAATGTGTTCTTAGTGGCTCAACCATCAAGGCTTTGACCAGTTTTTGGAGTCACGTTGGGGTAGGCGGACGCGTTAGTAGTTAATGCGTCGCGTCGGGCCGACTTATTAAGGCTTAACGTGTCATGGTGTCTTGACGTGTCCTGGGGGTTTTCAGTTTAAAAATGAGGCCAGCGCCTACTTCCCCCTCCCCTACTTCTTTCTTCTTCTTCTCTTTTTCTTCTTCCTCCAAGCTTCTTTACTGTCTTCGGTGGTTTCTTGGTGCTTTGAGCTTCAAGGTGAGCCTTCTTCCTTGTAGGTGGCTTGTGCTTTGTGGTTGGAGTGGGGAGGAGGTGGCCACTCACACAAGAATGCCCCAACAGGTCGTTTCTACTTCTTGAGGTAGGGACTCCACCTTTCCTCCTAGTTCTAGCAGATTTAGGATGTTTTCCTCGTTGAGCATGCTTCCTCCATGGTGGTTTTGGGGTTTTGGTGACAGATCCATATCTATGTGCATGTGAGGTTTTCCTTGCGTGTAGATAGCTCCATCGACATGCATTGGGGTGATTCAAGGGTGGTTTGATCTCTATTTCTGTCACATGTGTGTTTCCCATGCTCCCATCCCCTAAATGTTGTGGTTTGTGTGGCTTTTGGGAGACCTATGGGAGGGCTGAGCTAGTAGTCCCTCTGTCTAAGAATGCGTCTGGGTGGCCAAATGCCTCATTGTCCCATCTCATGCTGTAGACATGTTAGCGCTTGCTAACACGATAGGTGAGGAGGATGCGATAAGAAGGTATCAGCCTAGGCGACACGTTAATAAACAGAGAGTAGGTAAGTTCATGCAAAGCTCGATTTCCACCGAGTCTTCACTGATTTCTAGCTTCTTTTGTACCTATGGCACCAGTGCTATTCCTAGCACGGTACTACACTAGTCGATTCGCCCGATGCTCGGCAATAGAGGGCTAGTCCCCTGTGAGAGATTATTACCATTCCCTAGGACCCCCCATTTCGGTGAGCTCGTTGAGGGAGTACTCTAGGCTACAAGCGTTCTCGGGTCAATAACCCTAGAGTAGAGAGGAAAATGGTGGTTATGATAGTGGCGTCAAGTCATTTGCAGAGCTCTCATGGTTCGTTTGGGACACCAAAGTCGGTCGGAGTGTCTTCCCGGCGTAGGCCAGCTAGTCCTTTTCTCATTACCTCTACATGACCCTGGGACCACCTAGAGGTGCCAGGCGTGAGACTGTAGTCCGGCCAGACTACGACTATTGTTGTTGTGGTTACCTTTTATTCCTAGGCCTCACTCTGACGAGAGGCGGCAGGCCAATATGTGCGGTTGAGGATAAGATACGTGTGGCACTCCTGACTGGTTGACTAGTGGTAGACGTTTCCATAGATAGTGTCATCTGTCCAGATAGGTTTCCCCTTGCTTGTGCTACCACTGTGCGGTGGCCAATGTGTGTAGTTTACAAGGGGTTTCTGATCGTATGGTACTTCTCTGACCGATAGTCTAGTACTTAGCTTTTCTTTTCTGTACCTTCCTGTGGTAGAATAGAACGTTATTAATTGTTGTCCTTTACTTCATTTACATTATATATTTTGCTTGTTAGAGCCAATGGGAGATTTACAGTCTCTATTGGGCTTCTGTTGAAAAGCTCACTCCCTCCCTTTTCCAAGTGAGACTTCACAGCAGTGGCATGGTGCTCACCGAGTGGAAGAGGAGGGAAGTTAGTCATCGCTCCCATTTCTACCAGTGTTTCCCCCTTCTTTGTGTACTTCATCCTCGGGGTCTGCCCCTACTTCTTTCTATCTTCTCCCTTTTTGACTTGTACTTGTGGCGTGGCTGGGACATGTACATAGAGTTGTACTCCGTACTCTCGCTCTTCCTTTCTACTTCCGCATATGCTTCTATTTCAGTAGTTGACATTTATTTCTTTTACATATCATGTTAGACTTGTCTTCTAGCCCTTCCAATTCCTTGGATCCATAAGTGGCATCACCAGAAATCGGGTCCTCGACATGGACCGAGGGTTAGGTTCCCGGGGTCATTACATCTTAGGTCAAAATGTGCATCATGCTACTATGAGGATGAATCCAACTGGTTGATAGTTAGGTAATGTCACCATCCAACAATTCATAATAGATTAATTTAGTGAACTCATTCACCAATGAGCACCTATAGGTTCATCTTAGTGTCTCTAGGCAAGTGACTATGATATTAGTCACCCTCATCATATGAACAGGAGCAACCTGTGTTAGTCTACCCAGATATCTGATGTCCTCAGATATCCTCCGACTAGGAATAATTAAAAATATGTGTTTAAAGGATATTAATCTCATTATTATTATCTTATCATAATTTATATCCATTGCACATAATCATGGACTTCATTATGAGACCATAAAAGCATTATACATAATGAATATCAAAAGTTTTTTATCACTACCAAAGAACAAGATTGTACATGCTATGATTGGTTTGAGGACATACATATCCAACAGCAAGTGTTAGAGTGTTCTCTCCATGGGACATGAGAAATACTTGTGTCTTATGGTTTGTACGAAAAGACCACCTTATCCTCATCATGTTCCATGTGTATTGGTAGTGTTCCTACCCATTTCATCTATCGTAGATAAATTGCCATGGGAGAAGAAACCCCACAACAAGCTATGATGGGTGTGTCAAACACCTAGAACTGACGAGAGAAACCCCACGCTATTTGCAACTCCACCTATAATGCCCTAAGTTTTCTAAACTTGATTATATTAACTTTTACATGAGATAATGTTAATTCTTGGTTTTTCCCCTCAACTTTATGGCATAACAAAGTGCCGACAGGTTCAATGGACGACAATAGATAGTGTCGTTAAGGAAGTTTGGACGGCAAGATTGATTGCCATCAACTTATCCTTGATGGTATGCTTTATGATCGTCTACTTTTTTTGACTTAGTTTATGTTGTGGTCAGGTTTTTGCTTTATTTTGTAGCCGAAAATCTTGTAACGATAATGATAGTCGGTGCAATCACAGGTTCGTGCACCCAAAGACATATGCAATGAAATGTGATTGCCACTAAGTTAATTCTTAATGTTATGATGAAAGCATGGGCTAATTAACTTAGAAAAGGGAAGAGAAGATGTGGACTTACAAGTAAACTTGCCATGTCATTGTGACGCGATAGGAGCATGACGCAACCATTAGACCTAATGTGATCCTAATGCAACGCAACTATATGATGCCTTCTCAGTAGGATGAGAGATTGCTGATATCATCCTTCCACCTCTTCTGTCGACCGAAGGGGAATAGCTCCCTTGCTTGTTCCTCGATCCAGGGACCTGTTAAGTCACATAAAATATAGAAAAGAATATGTTTAAACTACAAATAATATAGCATCTATACAATGAGAGAGGGGGAATCATGGGGGAGGGGTGTACCAAGAGGTTTTGGGAACCCCTTGAGTGTAGGAAAAGTGGGTTTGAGGGACCTACAGTGATGAGAAAAAATAAAACCTAACTAGAATCCAAGAAAGGAAGGAGAGAGGGAGAGAAAGATAGCCCTATGATGGTGACTCCATAGCTATCTTTGGTGTTTTCTCAAAATTGTAGTAGCGCCTGGACATGGAGAGGGAGCCAATCTCCCAAGTAGATGGGCTTGTGGTCCTTTTAAAGAGGAGGGAAATCCTATCTCATCCTTGAGTGATAATCACCAAAAAGTAGGATAAACTCATGTAAATCTGCAAGGGTAGAGTCCTAAGAGAGTCATAGGGTTGGAAAGAGATGGAGTTTGAATTTTGAGATCATCTCAAGACCGTTTGATGGTTGTTTGGATAGAGATAAGGCTAAAGGGATAAGAATGAGAAAGTTTACGTGATTTTTGTCATGCAAACTCTTAATGTGTTATATCGAGGTGCTGTGACAATGGTTAAGGCATCCAAAAGGATTGACACAATAGTGTTGGATGTGATATGCATATGCATGGCTCAAGATAGCGACCAATTTGGGGCGTATCGTGTGAACAAGAACTTTGGCTCAACTTATGGGCTAAAAAATGGGTGTCTACACATTGTCCCTCCTTGGATCTCACTTTGCAAGGGAAAGGAGTGGAGGTGTAACAGAGGTGTTATGAAATGATGACAATTGGAAATGAAGTGAAGTGGACTGAAAAAGGAGGAGTCAAGGTAAAGAGACACCCCTTCTAACCAAAAAGTGATAGGAGTTTTCTTGAGTACCCCGAGTTAGCTGCTCAAGTAGAGAGCAAGGGTGACACAAGTCTAGATGAAGAGAGAAGAAAATAAAACAAGTGATCAACCTATTAATTAAGAGATACCCTAGCCAATCGGGCCTGTAGGTTTCGTTTTGAGAGGACATGTGCGTGCCAAGCAGGTCATGATGATGCAAGGCCTGGGAACGATTTGCAACCAAAATGGATCAATGGGAATTAAAATCAGATGGAAATTGGATAAAGAATCCAGATAGGGAAATACTTGGTAAACTGATAGGAGCAACTAGCTCAAAAGCAAACATTCTAATTTGGAGTGGAATAATTGTAGCACTCAGGAAAATTCAGTATTAAAAAATTTGAAATAATAATTCTATAATAACGAAATAATAGAAACATACGTACCACTATCGTATGTGCAAAAACACATAGAAATATTTTGTAAAAATTATAATTCAACCTCAATCATTATTTCTAAGTGTTCCATGAAGAAATTCATGCAACGAAAAATCCGAATGGCCAATTGTACGTCACAATGTGACTAATTATCCAAATTAGAAAACTAAGTCGGAAAACCGTTAACACAAAAATATAACATGATCACAAATTTAATGAACATGTGGGAGAGACTTCCAACATCATGTATTGATGACCCATTATCGGAAATGGATCAATGGACCTCTCATAGCCCATGAATAAATTCAAGTAAGAAAAATACAATAAAATCCGTAACTCTATTATTCCCCAATTAAAACGGAAAATTCCCATAAGTTCAAATCCATTAAGTGATGGGCTTTGCTAAATAGCTCATATAAAAGTTATTGGGATAAAATAGGGATTTTAAAAGATGAATAATAGGAAAATACCATAAATTCGTATCTTTAATATTTCCTAAAAAGAAAAGAGCTATTAAATCATTAAAATAGCTAATTTATGTTGGAATTGGACACCTAACCCTACCCAAATTGGCTAAGCATGAAATTGCAACCCAACCTAACCCAATTAGGAGATGGCAAGCTTGGAAGGTGGAAAGAAATAAGGAAAACTCAGAATTTAATAGGAATTAGAGTCATAATAGGAAATAGAAACAAGGGAAGCTTAAATACACTCCAATCTCTCCATAGCTGGCCCTAATGCGCTGCTGAGACTTGCTGGACTTGGAGGAGAGGCCAAAGGAAGGGAAAAATCGTGGGGAGAAGGCTTGCTCAAGATCTACCCCTTGTTCTTCGAGTTCAAAGCTCTAGGAGACAAATCGACTCACAGGTAGGCATTCTCACAAGCTAAACTCAATTAAATTCGTCTGTAGGATGTTCTAAACATCCGGAACAAAAGTCCTCTTGTTGCTCTAATTTTCATCGACTCTATCATTTGATCTTTATTTTTGTAGTGTTGCTCTCATCTTGACCTCGAACCTTCATGTTTAGTTTAGATCTCCCTGTACACTTGATATCATGCCATAAAATGTTTACTGGAGATACTGCTCGATGTCATGAAACTTTTTCCACCAAAATCCCCAATTTTCATCCAGTATCTTACCCGAATCAATTCTTTTTCCTTCACTGTGTACTGCTCTATGCTCATTGTGCATGTTCATGTTTAAAACCTGTCCAGACCATGATGATTTACAAATTCCTATTTATTGAGCATACCCTCGCATGTCTGGATTAGTTTGCAAGTGGTTTTACAATTTTTCATCAACTATACATAGAGATATCAATTTTTAATCGACCCTGTATCAAAACATGGAAACTTGGACCGCAATCCAGGGCAAGTGTAGACGCGAGATTTGGCCCATCTCCCGCAAGGCTCTTTTGGTCCATTTAGTCTCGTTTGACCATTTGTTGACCAGCCTCAGATACCATGTAGACGGCAGCATCGATGGCCGCCGACTACTTGTTGGCAGCAATCCCCCTGGACGTTGACCCATCTTGGCGTCCACATCCCTGGACGTCTGCATGAGGTTGGCGGCTGGATCTCTGGACGTTAACCTGGTTTACCTGGTCTGCGCAACTACCCTGAGAATATAGCCCACTAGCGCCCTTCCCTCACCCATGCACCCCATGGGACCGTTCCCAACGGGCATATGGGCCACCTTGGCACTCCCTTGACCCAGTAAAGATCCCATGTGGCCTCTCCCCATTCCTTGGAGCCTTTAGACTTGGATTGCCATGTGTACAAGTGTGTTTCTTCACACTTGAGCATCCAAGGCAGCTGAGCTCGAGCTCATTGTCTATTTAACACCCCCTAGAGCTCTCTAAGCAAAGGGGAGAGAGGCTGGACGTCCACATGCTGCCCCTTTGAAGAAGGAGAGAGAAAATTGCACCCAAGCTTCAACAAGTGATCTTCTTCTTCCTCTCACAAGTTGGGACGTCCAGAGAGCTTCTTCCTGAGCTGGAGGAGCCCTACAAGGAGCTGCATCACCTGCAAACGAGATCTTTCATCTCCTTCCCTCTCTCTTCTCTTACTTATTCTTTAGTTCATTTACATGTTGCACACACCTTCCCACTCACTCTAGGCTCGTAGGTCCTCACCCTACACACCTAGAAAGGGGTTTCCCAACCAAAAACGGAGGGAAGAAGGGTGGTCATAGCATTTGGCCACCCCTCTTCTCAGTCCGCAACGGGTACGGGACTCACCCTTTGGGTTGTTTTCCCACGTTTTTGAGCTTTTACTACTCTTCATTAGTCTTATAGAGTTTTGTTTTGTGGCAGGAACAACCGCAGAAGACTACGGAGCTCTCCTCCTTTGGCCGGCCGAAGGAGGAGAAGACGTGGTCCGTCTCCATCCGCTACGAGAGGCGACCACTTCAATGCGACCACATCACTCCTTGGCACAAGTAAGGCCCTGGCGATCACCAACTCCCCTTCATTTCGCTTGTTTTCCTCGTTCTCCTTCTAGTCAACTTAGTCAACCGGAGGGTCAAGGTGGTCAACCGGCGACCCCTTCATCGCCAACGAGAGTCTGGCGGCGTCCGTGAGCACCCGAGAGATCCGGGGACGGCGCGGAAACGAACCGTCTATAGCAAGGACCTTTTCCCGCTCGGACTCAGGCGCAGAACTTGAGAACGCGACAGCCCGATAGGCCGCATTCTCAAGGGCTGATCGTGACTGGCAACCTATCATGTTCTGAACGCGACAGGCTCTGGCGTCGCATTCTGGCTATTTGACTTGACTGACCCGTTGCGATTCTTGAATAGCCCTGTCGCATTCTGGCTGCCTGTCCTGAACGACCCATCGCGACTTTTGACTGTCCCTGTCGTGTTCTGGAAGTACCCTGTCGTGACCCTTACAGGGGTACGTCACGATTTGGACTTTTGCATGAAAACCCTTGGATTTTGGTACTCTATCCTTCTACAGTGATTATACCCTTATTAACAGTCTTAAACGTAGTAAATAAAGATGCCATTATGTGGACGTGTATTGATTAATTAAAAAGACATTCACATGATCTTTTCATATCCATGATTCTCTTCATCACATGCACATACTTGTAACCATCCAATATGACTCAACTTGGTATGAAATTATCTCATAAAATATCTGGTAATTTACTTCAATAATGTATTTAAATTGTCCTATTTTAAATGAACTTGTCTTCGCTTCTCGCGATGTTTTAAATACCGTTACTGACGCTCCACTGCTCTAGAATTCCTCTGGAACGTTGAGCACTTGTTTCTCTATACACTTTCTCTTGACTTGGACAAACTCTCTGTCGGATATTCCTTCTGCCGGACTAGTGAATCCTTGTTCAAGGCCCCCGTAAGACTCCTCTGCCCATGGATTCTCACACGGCCGACGAGCTGGTTGTACCATAATGCCTATGATGCCTCTTAGGGATCAGTAAGATCTAAACGGCCTTAGATTGCTCTCGCTCTTATCTTGAATCACGCCGGAGCTCTGGACCTGTGCATAACATGGCCAGTGGAAGGGTATTGAATTCCACCTGACTGCCAACACTACATGCGCGTGTTTGTAATCACAGGGATTATGCTTCCCCTCGACACACGAATGTATATTAAATCTAATAGTATTGAAGTATGGAATGTGATCGCCACCTAGGTAGTTGCCTGAATAATAGAATGATGGCTAACTAAACTAGGAATAGGAGAAGAGGTGGACGGAGGAATACCTGGTGTCGCGGTCGTTGTGGACGCCGCGTTAGACTGATATCGCGTCAGTCTTCACTGACGCGTCTCATGTCGCGTCACCCTCCGCCGTCGCATTCTCTGAATGCGGGAGTGGTTGAGTATGGACCTTCTTCTCGTCCTCCCCGGCTGGAGAACAAGAGCTTCTCGTAGATCTCAATTGTTTGCCTACCAATCAAAGAAAAACACAAAGAATACACCCTATTAGAATATGTCAAGCATAGTATCTATTCTAAAGATGGAGGAAAATGGGGGGATCATGGTGGGAACGCACCTGGGGTGGTTTAAACCCTGCGGGTGTGGAAAAAATGTGGGTTGATAGTGAGTGTGCTCTATCTAAAAATAACATAGAATGCATGAAGAGAGAAAAGATGAAGAAGGAAGGAGGTGAGCCCCATTAGGGCGACTTCCTGGCGTGGATGCTGTCCCGATGGTGAGCAATAGCTTCAGGAGGATGCTGGAGTCGCCCTCTTCACGTCCCAAGCTCCATTGATGATGAAAGAATGAGCTTTGTGGAGTGGAATGTGAAGAAAAAATGAAGAAAATAGGTGGCTGCGAGGCTAAGTATGGGTGAGATGAAGTTTCGGCAGCCCTTCGGGGTGGTAATGAGGCTCTCTTCCTCCTTGAGGAGGGGCCTTGTTTATATAGAGCTTGGAGTGAGAAAAAATGATATTATCTCCTTTAAATGGCTCAAAAATTAAAATGGGAGATAAAGCCTTATAAAAATGGATGGAGAGTTCTTAGGAATGCAAAGGAGAGTCCCTAAGGCTGGAGTTTCACCCCAAGAGATGGAGATAATCCCTAGGGATAAGGATAAAGCCATGGGAGGATAAATAGGAGGTGGTTGCGGAGGCCTGCATACGCAGCTGCTGTCGCGGCGTATCGCAGGACCGCGACATGGAGACGCGACAGGGCAGGGCGTCGCGACAGTATGCCCACATGTATGGATATGCATGGACTGTCGCGGCAGCCTCTACCGACGCGACTCAGAGACGCGGCGCCACGATGCGTCGCGACTATAAAATCGAATTATCAGGAATTATCAGTTAACCACATGAAAGGATAAGAGTTATTATGCCCCAAGGACTCTCTCAAAGTGATAATGTACGGGATTTTAAGGCATTTTAATGGTTTAATGGGCTCAAAACAAGGCTAATGATGGGCTCAAGGTGAGTGACCAATTAGGGGCCCA
The DNA here is from genome assembly GCA_014218235.1 of Colocasia esculenta. NCBI lineage: Eukaryota > Viridiplantae > Streptophyta > Magnoliopsida > Alismatales > Araceae > Colocasia > Colocasia esculenta. The sequence goes on from CM024754.1 coordinate 109,167,209, forward strand.
CTAAGATAACAAGAAAAGTGGTTCAACCCATTAGCCGAAACCGGGTGTCTACAGATTGCCCCTCCTTGGCTTCCACTTTGCAGGGGAGCGAAGCGGAAGGGAGTAGAGGTGTCACGAAGTGATGGCGGAGCGGAAGTGATGCGGAGTGAACTAAAAAGTGGGAGCCAAGGTAAAGAGACACCTGATCTGACTAATGAGCAATTGGAATCTTCATGAAGGCCCGATTTAGTTGCTCGAGCAGAATGCAAAGAAAAGCACAAGTCTAGACAAGAGGGAGAAGAAAGGACGATCAACCCCTCGATTGAGAGGTACCCTAGCCGATTGGCCTGCAGGTTTCGTTTTGGAGGGACATGTGCGTGCCAGGCAGGTAACTCATGACTCTGTCTGGGAGCGGTTCGCAACCAAAATGGATCAAAGGAAAAGGAAAATTTGGATAGAGAATCCAGACAGAGAAATTCTTGTCAAACTGACGGGAACAACTCACTCGGAGGCAAACCTTCTGATTCGGAGTGGAATTGGATTTCTTGTTTTGGAATATGAAGGATGATTGGGCACTCAACAAGGGCTCACCAAAAGTCAGGAATGAGTCAAGAAAGCTCAAAGTTCTACATGATGCATGCTGGGCTAAAATAAAAGAATCATCAAAACGAATGCAAAGAAAAGAAAAAAAAATAGAAATATATAAAGGATAATATTGTTAAGCCAGATAAGGACGGGTCAGAGACTACCCATAACCGCAGTGCAAGCCTGAATCCGTCGTCCCCGGACTTACATAACCCAACAGCCTGTCTAGCGATTAGTAATGTGCACCTAGATTATCACTGTTTTTGGTAAAGGGGAACTCAAATCCCAGATCACATTGAGAACCAGCCGGTCCTTGAAATGATATAATAAGTAGGATACCATATAGTAATGCGGGGAGTAGGGGATAGAGATACAATACCTGATTTATCTGTGGCGACCTCTTTTTCTGTTGTGATTTTCTGATTTTGTGATTTTTTTCTTTCAAGAAACAAACACAATAAACACAAACTGACAATATATATTAACAATTATAAACAAACAAACACACATACAAGACACAAACATGAAAATAGACCCTCGGGTAGAGAGGCGACACTCTTTCTGACCGCGAAATCGTCGCGTCAGTCCGCCCTGTCGTGACATGGTCGCGTCAGATCGCGGCATCGCGACTCGGACAGAACCCTGAAAACGCAGAAATCCGGAGTTTATCCTCATCCTAAGACACCTAGACTAACACTAGGACTCGTAAACCTCTTCTAATGCTATCCTAACACATAACTTCGGGATTAGAGTAGGAGTGGACCTCTTAAGAATCTATAAATAGGAGGATCTAGAGGCTAATCCCGCAGCTAATCTCCTCTCTTCTTTTTCTTCCAGATTCAAGCTTTTCCCCCTCTTTTGCAGACATGAAGAGGAAGCTCTATGCATTCCATGAGGATATCCCTCTTTACTCCGGCCTAAAAGCTGCTAGGGACTCATACGCCGATCTGAAGCAACTCTCTGCCATCCCGGGGCACATCTACACGCGCCCGGAGCTCCAGTAGTGGCTTTTCTTCTCAAGTTCTGAACTCTCTGCACTATGCTCTGTTTTCCCCTGTTTTGCTCTTCCTTTCTCTTCTTTTCTCCTCTGCTCTTAATGCTTCCTCTTCTATTTCAGATCCTCCCCGGCCAAATGCGGTTCTCAAAAGTGCCATGGCTGGAGCCCATGCTCGAGTTACTGCCGCCTACGTCCATTGGCCACTTGAAGGAGTGGGGGCTGTCCACCATTTTTTTGCTGGCCAAAAATTACAACAAGATGGCATACGTGTGGGAAAGTGTCACGGCGATAGCGGAGCTGTGGCATCCGTAAATAAATACGTTCGTCTTCCCCGGTTTGAAACGACAATCGTTCTGGAGGAGCTGGAGATCATGCTCGGCCTCTCACGCTATCAAAGGGGCGAAGAACCAATGATTTCCTATACAGTGGAGCAAATCAACTCCTGGAGCATCTTGGCGTACATAACCACAAGGAAAACCGACCTCTACTCCATGAGGAGTGGTATGCACATCCACCTTCTTCCAATTGCACAGTGGATTAGCTCCCAATGCAAGCGGATGACCAAGAACTACGCCGCCATCGCTAAGGTGGCCGCCATATGCATTTGCGGCATCATACTTTTCCCGGAAGGTATGAAAATTGGGCAAGCTGTCTTGGGTTTCCTCTATGCTGGCCTAACTTTTGCAGCACTCGGGGGTCCTTTCTATGGGTCGGTTGTCATCCTCGAGCTATGGATGGGAATGCACATCCAATTCCGAGCGGTGGAGGACCTGACCACGGAGTGCAAAATGATGCTGAACCATCCATTGGCGTACGTAGGAGGGCGACTTCACATGAGCACTCGAGCTTGGTGCAAAACAGCTCAAGTGAAAGGAATACAAGCATGGCACAAGTACCTCTGAAATTTGACCGTGGCCAAGTTTGACATGCGCCCCCGATTCATGCACGACTGGATAATCCACCTCCCCCAACGCACCGGGCTCGCCTTGAGGCTGCTGGGCAACGAAGCATTAGTTTCCTACAACCCGGACCGTTGCTATCTCCAATGCGGTGCGGCTCGGACGGTGGTTCCGACTCTCTCACACTTCCCGCCCATCCAAGAGAGGAAAAGAGGTGATACATAGGATGAGCGCGACATGCGTAGCGCCGTCGTCCACTGGGAGGGATGCGCGATGAGCGTGATTCAAGCCGAGGTAGAAGAAGACGAAGATGTGATCAGAGAATATATCGAAGCTTTGAAGAAAATTCAGCCAGCGGCCGGGATCATTTGATTTGATTTACTGTGATTTGTAGGAAAGATGATAGCTAGGGACGGATTTGTAGCATTTATTTGATTGATAGAAAGAATTAGTGAATGTAATGATTTGAATTTGAATGAATAAAACTGAACTTTTCTGCAAGCGCAAAGGGCTCTGTTGATGACACGACTATAAGGGGTGTCGCCTTAAGGTCGCGGCCGACCGGGGCGTCGCGATTATGTAGCGACATCCTTACGTGACACGACCTTAACGCGACCTCCCGCTACGTCGCGTCAGGAACCGACCCATTCAAAACCCAGAACGGCTCTTCCTCTTCCCCTTTCGGCTTTCAAAAAAAAACAAACTCCCGAACCTTCTAATCTTCTTGCAACCCTAGCATCCTTGTATCCTTTTAGCATCACTCTTGGCTCGAGAACCCTCCGATCAACCCGAAATCGCAATGGAAGGAAGGAAGAACACTGGCGAGGGTTCGTCCCGGAGGAAGCGGCAAGCGGAGAGTCGGGGCTCTCGGCGCCGGGGGGAGGATCCATCAGTCGAGGAGGAGGTGCCCGAGATCGAGATGGAGGAGGAGGAGGAAGTGGAGGCTCCGACCGTGAACGTGGAGGAAGAGCGGAAGAAACGTGCCAAAGCCATGAAATAGGTAGGTATCTCCACCCTAAAACCATGTATGAATGTGGAATGGTGGTAGACGGAGCCCCTAGAGGGCATATGTAGGGCGAAAAGCCCAAGGAAAAGAGGATCAAACAAAGGAGGCTCTGGCCGGTTTGGTTCTGATAATGCGTCGGCCCGACCTGCCGCGACATTCTGTCACGGTGGAGCAGAGCGTCGCGACCTTATCGCGGCGAGTCTGATCAGCGCGACCTTATCGCGGCCTCGTTGGTTGATGCGATATGGTCGCGGTATCCCGCTCTTACGCGACAAGGTAGCGGCTGCCATGGCCTCCGCGATCCCAACCGAACACAAAAAGATTTTAACTGAACTTGAATGTATCTGCAGGGTGAGATGAGGGCCCGAGTATCATGGATTATAGTGCTGGCTGTGTTCCTGGCATTCCCCCCTTTCCAGAGAGAGAGGGTGGAGGAGATGGGCTTTGGAGAGATCTTTAGGATGGATAGGATGAGGGCAGATCCGGTCCTCACTCAGGCTCTGCGGAGCAGGTGGGATGCGGAGGCGACCGCCTTCGCATTCCCATGGGGACACATGATCCCCAACCTTGAGGATGTGAGCCGGATCATGGGGCTCAGGATTTATGGGCGGGCTGTGAGTGGATACACCTACCCCTGTTACCACGACCTGGCTGAGAGACTGCTAGAGCTACCCGTGGAGCGTAGGTCCTCCTTAGTCCCTAGGGTACCCCTCCAGGAGAGCCTAGGTTTGTTTGATATAGGGAAGGTAGAGGGGGAGAGCGACGATGAGCACCTAGACAGGCTGACTCGAGTTAGCAGGAGGGAGTTGGCGATTGAGCACGGGGTGCAGGCGGACTTGGACCTGTGTCGTTTCCTCGTGCTCTTCCTTGGCAGACTTCTGTTTGTTACGAGGGGCGACGCGGTCCACTGTCGCTTCCTTCCGCTTCTAGAGGACCTGAGTGAGGTAGGGGGGTATGCCTGGGGGGCAGCCTTCCTAGCACATCAGTTTGACAGCTTGGGCGCCTCGGAGCGGCAGACTTCAACCAGTGGATTCTTCCCCTTCCTCCAGGTATGCACCTTCTCCTTAACCCTTGATTTGAAATGCACCTTGCCATAACTGCCATCTAACTTGATTCTCATCTTGCAGGTCTGGGCCTATCTACACCTCCCAGCTTTGGTGAGAGGAGAGCTTGCACGGCCGGGTCTGGTACCCATTGCATGCCGTTGGGATTCCATCCGGGATTCTCGCAGCCTCGGGGACCAGCTTGAGCGACTTCAGGAGGCCATAGACAACTACCCCTACTTGGATGTAAGTACTTCTAACCTTTCCTTTTGATTGATTGCTTGATTTTATTGCTTGGTGACTGATCGAATTTGTTTTACAGGTAATTTGGCAGCCATACCTGGGGGAAGGTGATGAGGGACAGCCCTGGTTGGTGCAGGCCCGCCCCTACTTCGGTAGGTTGGTGTGGTTGCATGCATTCAACCTTGTGCTACCTCTCCACTTGTTCCTTTGACAGCGCTCCCTCGGGCTTCGACAGAGTGCCGTGGAGTTCCCCGTCCGGGACCATTTCCGCCGACCGGTCAGAGCATCCGGGGGCTTCACGACACGACAAATTGGTGCGAGCGGGCGAAAGAACAGATCAGTAACTAGGAGTGCAAAGGAAAGGCCGTCAAGTGGCGAGATTGCATCGCTCCGAGCCTTGCTTTACTCGGCGGTGCAAGATTGGGAGGCGGCGCAAAGGCAGATAGCGGAGCTGGTAAGTACTCACACCAACTTCAGCCTTTAATCTAATTTAAGCAGATTTTGGAAACTAACATGTGCTTTTGTGCGCAGCGGAGTGAGTTGGAGAGAGTGAGGAATACCGGAGCAGGCGGTGCTTCCTCTTCTCGAAGTGCAAGGGGCTTTCCATCACTTCTGGAGGCCCGGCTGGGGGGGCGGTGCTGAGGGCTGAGGAGGCTCAGAGGCACCTGGAGGAGCAGGTAAGTACAATGGAATTCCTGATTGATTATTTTTTGCAATTGATTATTGATTGATTGTTCTGATGCAGGAGAGAGATTTGTAGCTTACCACAGAGCATGCCATGGATCTCCAGGCTGAGAGGGACCAGCTGCTCATCCGGGCGGAGGCAGCTGAGGTGCAGGTCGCGAAGGCCACGAAAGAGCTGGCGGCGCTGCGGGTGCAGAGGTCACCCATAGACCAGGAGGAGGTCACCCGACTGCGCGCGGAGCTACTGGCGCAGCAGACGGTGGCACGGAGCCTCCACCAGATCGTGACGGACATAGGCCGTTCACGTAGCGGGAGCCGGAGCGGGGCGAGCGTCAGCAGGGCGACCGACGCTTCTGTAGGACAGTATCTAGCAGGTTCCTCTAGTAGGCGGAGGAACGAGGAGGGGGAGAGGCGCCGCCAGGGTGAGGGTGGCGCCCAGAGCGGCGGAGGTGGTGGCGAGATGCTGCCACCTCCAGACAGGCAGGAGGGATCCGGAGAGAGTGGTGGTGGATAGTGAGGAGATATGTGAGCCACCTCCCCTTCATCTTTTATACATATTGTTCATATCTTAGTGGAACTTTTGTTTTTGTGTCCATTGCTTGTGGAATGAATGGTTTGTTTATTGACACGAGTGTGAGATGAGTTTCAAACGGGAGAGAATACTGAGTACAACGCTGCGTGTCCTTTAGAATGTCCTGTGCCTGCATACTTAGCAAAACAAGTCAGATCTTCTCTTTGGCTCAGCCCCTTGCGCTTATATAAACATGAATGTGACTTTATAATTGTCAAGGGGCTGAGCCTTATTTAATAGGCTGAAAGGAAATAAACAATGCATGCTAAACAAAAACGGTATGTACACACATTCTTTTCGGATTTTTGAGATTTTCTAATTTTTTTGAAAATTTGAATTTCTAATTTTTATGGATTTTTTTTATTTTCTAATTTTTTGGATTTTTGAATTTTCTGGGTTTTTTAGATTTCTGATTTTTTGATTTTTTTTATTTTTGAAATTTCTGATTTTTGGATTTTTGAAATTTCTGATTTTTTTTTTTTTGGATCTCTTCTTGAAATATCTGATAACAACACTTCTTGCTTTTGTTGAGTATTAGCCATAGATCTCTTTCTGCCTCTCGTTTGGTGAATAACATCTATGTGTGGCGTGCATTTGTCTTTGGCTCACTAAGGCATTTTGCCCCTTAAATATTGATGCTTTAACACAGACCAAGCGTGGGAGTTCTCTTGGTCTTTTAGGGAGAATAGGAAGATCAGTAATGAGATAAGACTTGGTTTTGGGGTAGGGGTTACTGGCTTGTAAGATTTGCAATGGGTATGTTACACGTGAAGTTCGTCTGTTGTCCAGGGACTTTAAGGTCATTATTTTATTTGAGTTGGGGGCATGCGTACAACCGGGCTCAAGGGCGTCCTGCGGGGAACTGTACTGCCACTCTTTGACATGCCCCTATTTCATTATCATTTTTCTTTCACTTCTTTGTTTTTGTTTTTGTTTTTGTTTTTTGATTTGCTTTTCTTTTGACTTGACCGTCCCTCTTTGAGACTTCATACACATGGTCCATACCATTGCTTGTCTACAAGCTAGCCTCCCCCTTGCCCCTAGACTTTGTCCGAGTGAGAAGAGAACTGACCTTCGATTTCCTATGCTAGGGCTGAGTGAAAACGTCATAGACGAAGGGGAATTGGCCTTAGGTCGCCGTGTTGTGTGTGTGTGGCCGGACATGGAGATCATTCACCACAATGAGGGGAAGTGAGGCACATGGCCAACAACATTCACTTTTGCAAATTGATGTTGTTATCAACATTAGGGGTAGAATCTTTTAAGGTATAGCCCATTCCATGGGTGAGAGAGCTCCTCACCTTCGGCATTAACTAGCCTATATGCGTTTCCGGGATACACTTCCTTAACGACGTACGGCCCTTCCCAGTTTGCTGACAATTTGGACCTTGGACCTCCAAGTTTTATAAAAATGCGCTTTAAAACCATGTCTCCTTCTTGAAATTTACGCTCAATCACTTTCTTTTGAAATGACCTTGAGAGTCTGTTTTGATATGCAAGCACATGATCGGCTGCAGCCAGACGCCGTTCGTCTAAGAGTTCTAGTTGTACCAGTAACGCCTCCCGATGTTCATCGGGATTGAGTTCCTTGTCTAACTGGACTCTTAGCGAAGGAATGAGGATCTCGTGCGAACGGAGGTGCGGTAGGCCCACAGAGCCTCAACTAATTTTTCTGGCCAATCAACAAATTTTTATACTCACAAGTTTTCTTTAGAATTTTCAAAAGCGTTTTGTTCGTGGCTTCAGCTTGGTCGTTGCCCTGCGGATAGTACGGAGACGAATGATGCAAGGAAATGTTGAATTTCTTACACAAATCTTGAAGCTCCTGAGATATGAGCTGTGGTCCATTGTCGGTGACGAGGCTGCTTGGCACTCCGAACCGCGCGATGATATTCCTCATAATGAATCTGCACACGGTTGAACCTTTGATTTCTGCAAACGCTTCAGCTTCGGCCCACTTGGTGAAGTACTCAGTAGCAGTGAGAATAAATGATTTTTGTTTTATCTGAGCATTAGGATCACCAAGTGGCCCGATGATATCAAAGGCCCACATGGAGAAAGGCCAAGGGGAAGATAGTGGATGCAAGGAGGAGGACGGAGCATGGATTTTGTCGGCATAGATTTGGCATTTGACACACCTACGAACGTAGGTGGCACAGTCTTCTTCTAGGGTCGCCAGTAGTAGCCCTGCCTAAGAATCTTCTTAGCCAACATCTGACCATTCACATGCCCTCCGCATTCACCAGAGTGGATCCTTCCACTATTTTCCGAGCCTCTTCATCAGTCAACATCTAAGGAGCATACCGTTTAGAGCGCGTCTGTAAAGCACTTTGCCAACAAGGGTATACTTTAACGCTGCTCAACGGATGGCTCGCCTGTCTTCTGTTTTAGCTTCTTCTGGGAGGGTACCGTCTCTGCAATACTGCTCAATCTCATGGTACCATGGCCTTTCTTCTACCATCATTTCCCCTAGCTCTACAATCAAGAACTCCTTCGCTTCTTTTCTCTCTGCCTTCAAAATTAGAGAACTCCTGAGGTTAACGAACTAGGATCCTGAGTGGAAGGAGCTTCTAACCTTTGAACGGTGATCGTCTCAGCGCTGCGGCTGAGAGAAGGAGAGAGAGGAAGCTAGTGACGCCAAGCAGCATCAACCAAGATATTCTGAGAACGAGGAGTGTGAATGTAGATGAGTTGACGGAATTGCTTGGCTAGGAGAGTGACCAGATCTTGATAGGGCTTGAGTTTAGGGTCACGAGTGCGATAGGTAGAAAGGACTTGCCGAAGAACGAGCTGAGAGTCTCCTATAATCTTGAGGTGATGCGCGCCTAAAAGATAGGCGAGCTTAAGACCAGCAAGGAGAGCCTCATACTCGGAGATGTTGTTGGTGGCAAAGAATTGGAGCTGATAGGCTAGAGGAATGGTGATCCCTTCTGGGGTGAGCAAGACAGCACCTATGCCCCGTCCCCTAGAATTGAGAGCTCCATCAAAATGGAGTGACCAGAAGGGATCTTGAGATATGAGCGATAGGTTTTCATCGGTGAATTCCTCTTGAACCGTATCACTATGAGGGAGGGGAAGGTGAGCAAGATGCTCAGCAATGGCATACCCTTTTATGGCTTTCTGAACTATGAAGGAAATATCAAATTGGGAGAGGAAGATGAAGCTTTTCCAGCGTGCCAATCTGTCGGCGAGGACTGGCTTCTCAAGGAGATACCTAATAGATCCATTCTAGAAATCAAACTCACCTTATGAGCTAGGAAGTAGTGCTTCAATTTCTGCACTACCCAAACTAGCACTGCACATTTTTCTCCATTGTGGTGAGTTTGAGCTCGGAGGGATTGAAGAGCCTAGATAGGTAATAGACCGCCCTTTCTTTGCCGATTCATCATGCTGAGACTCTCAGCTCGTTATGAGGCTCTCCGAGTGGTCTCAGCTTAAGACCAGCAAGGACCGCCCTTTCTTTGCCGGATTCATCATGCTGAGGCCTTTGATGAGCTCAAGAGTTATCTTATGAGTCCGCCCGTGCTACAGGCGCCTATCCCTGGGAAACCCTTAATCCTGTATCTGTCGACTATTGAAGACTCCCTAGGAGCTGTCTATTACCTAGCAATATGTTCCCCATGGGGTGGTGAAGGAGGTTTTGTCTTGATCCTCCGGGGCTAGACGAATTTGATTATAGCCTGAATACCCATCCATGAATGATAGAGTTTCGAACCCTGCTGTATTATCAATCAGAACGTCCAAGTGAGGTAGGGGGAAATCATCTTTAGGACATGCCTTATTCAAGTCCCGGAAGTCTATGCAGATGCGCACCCTTCCGTCTTTCTTCATCACCGGGACTATATTTGCCACCCACAATGGATAGAGGACTACACGGATGAACTTGGCTTTGTGTAGTTTATCGATTTCCTCTTTCATCTTTAATGCGATGTGGGGGAGGAATCTCCTTAACTTTTGTTTAACAGCAACTGACCCTGGCTTTAAAACCAACCTATGTTCCACCAATTCGGGTCAATGCCGGCATGTCGTCATAGGACCAGGCAAAGGAATCCTTAAACTCCCTTAACATCTCTATGAGCTCTTCTTCTTCTCTTCGGGGAGGGAGACTGGAAGCTATGGTTAAAAGCCTGGGGTCCTCTTCAGTTCCCACGTTTACCTCTTTAGTGGGCTCATCGACTGCTGAGTAGGTTCATCGAATCTCCTCATACCACTAGCATACGCCTCAGCAGCATCCTCTATCTCACAATCATTCTCATTTAATGGGTCTCCTTCGGCTACGATTTCATAAATTCCAAAACCATCGTTTAGCCCTTCCTCTATATGTAGATCCTCTAAGTTCAAAATACTGCTCCATGGACGAACTCTTCGACAGCAAGAAGAGTGCCACACCTTTGAACCAAATCAAGCAGATACCTTCGGGGTATGCCATTACCCTTCTTCTTCCTAGATGGGGACGAGGACTCGCTAGATTCTACCCCTGATTCTAAACTAAGCCCAATATTTATAGGAGATTCTTGAGGAGTGTCCAGAGGTTTATTGGAATGAGCAGAAAAAGGTGCGGCAGGGCCGCGAGGGTCCTCCGATGGGACTGGAGGAGGAGGCGGGCCACCCAAGCTCAGGGTGCCGGCCGCAGGAACGGGGCGCAGGGGAACAGAAGGCCCCTCGCCCGGGATGCCCAACGTGACCATGTTGGTTGGTCAGACGCAGGCACGGTTTGCACAGGAAAGAGGAGAACGGCGGGGATCGCCGCCTGATAGGAGAGGAGGAGTGCGGGGTGACGGGGATCGCCGTCGAAGCAGGAGAGCAGGAGTGTGGGATGACGGGGATCGCCGTCGAAGCAGAGGGAAATCAACAGTTGGAGGCAGAAAATAGGAGGGAAGAGTAGAAAGATGGGGATTGCCGTCCGATGAACAGGGAAAGAGAGAACGGGGATTGCCGTTCGAAGAAGGGGAGGAGGAAGACGGGGATCGCCGTTCGAAAGGAGAGAGAAGATGAATGGGGGGACACACACACACATCTTTTTTTTTTTTTCGGATTTTGGATTTTCTATTTTTTTTTATTTTCTATATTATATATATATTGTTTTGATGAAAGGACTACGTTATATTAAAGGCTCTGGGAGAAAGACAGAACCGAGCCATTAAAGAAGATGTGAAGAGGGGTGAAGGGCGAATTAACGCTTCAACAGCGTCAGGAAGAGTTGAATAACAAAGGGAAGAGAAAAGGAAATAAAATTATAAACAAGTGTGGATAAAATGAGATGAATGAGAGGCTGGGAAAACCCTAGATAGAGCTCCCTTGCTGAAGTGATTGAACTGGTTGGTTGACTTTCCTCACCAAATCCAAGCAACTGTCGCTTGGTGGTGGTTGCTGATGCCGATAGAACTGCTACTTGCGGCGTGTCTTCTTCGCTGAACAGGCGACTGACTGCAGAAACAAGGTCTTCTAATTCCGACTCTTCTGCCCTAGCTTCTGGTTCTTCAAACAGCAGACTGACTGATGAGATGACATCTTCCTGATCCGGGTCCTCTGTACCCGCCTCGGCTCTCTTCTTCTTATTGGGCCGCTGCTCTTCTAAGGACTGTTAAGCTGATTTTAGCGCCTTTGTAGTGGTATTGTATCCGGGCTGCACGGGCCCTCTGACGAAGTGTTCATACAAGGACCAGGTGAGTGGGCCATGGCCCGATTTTGAAGAAGATGAGAACGCGGCCCATTCTGCGTATCCCAGGCCATGCTTTGTGAATTTCTTAGTGCTGGCCACAGTCTTGGTTCGCCCTTGGAGATGGGCGCCCAGGCCTTTTCCTGACTGATAACCCAGTCTAAACATGATATCCCACCCCTTTATGTTCGTGTTCACACCTCTCCTGATTGTTATTACAGGGGGAGAACCAATTGGGCGGTTGGAGGAGAAAGTATAGGCCCAAGTATAGTTGACATCAAGCACAGAAATAATGGGCTTGTTAGATGGCCATACCGATGGCAGCACCCTCTCAACTGCTTCTACTGTATGTGTCGTCGCCACACTTTTCACCTTGACTATTCGCCCTTGGAAGGGGAACTTCAAACACTGATGCGCTGTAGATGGTATGCCCCTAATGATTCAATCCATGGGCGCCCTAAGATGGCCTTGTAAGTATGATCAATGTTCAATACATAGAGCTCCGCTGACATGACTAGTGGCCCCAACTTTGCTTGTAATGTGATAATGCCATGAAAGGCACGTCGTGAATTGTCATAAGCAGCGATGGTGGTGGGGGTGGGCTGTAATTGGCGTTCCGATATATTGCATGCTCTAAGGGTGCTTAATGGACAAACATTGATAGAAGCTCATGTGTCCACTAGAACTGCATCGATGGCCACTTTGTTTATGGTGAGTGTTACACATAAGGGCATTTTTCTGGCTTCTGGGGCAGCCAACTCACCATCAGAAAAGGTAATAGTGGGTCCTTTGTTTACAATTGAGAGCACTGAAGGCAGATTATCCGGGTTCATGTCTTCACTGACCATGACCCTTTGCAGGAAGGCCCTTAGGGCATCTTGATGAGTCTGGGACCTCTTGATCAACTCCAAAATAGAGATCTTGGTGGGAGTTTGATCCAAATGCTTCAGGATATCATATTGAGTCCCCAGGACCGGATCGATTTCTTCCATATCTTGCTGCTGCTGGTTGCTGGTTTGTTGGGCCGGTTGACCTGGCACGGATGCAGATGCGTTAGGGTACATCCGATGGAACATTCGCCCGCTCCGGAAGGCAAGATTATGGTGAAGTGGAGGGCTTGCGGTGTCAAGGATAGAAGGGTTGGCTAGTAAGGGTGCTGGCATAGGGGAGAAAGGGATGTTGCCGGATGGAGGGATAATGGGTGACATGACGGGGGAATAGGATGGTGAAGTGATGGTAGCAATGTGGGGCGTGAAGGAGGGAGGTACGACGGATGTAGGCGCGGGGGTAGTGGGTATGACGTGGGAAATAACCAGAAGCTGGCCCACTTCATATTCGTCATCGAAGGCCCACTGAGCTTCTGGTGGTGGATGGTGGATGACAGGGTTAACATGTGCGGGTGGAGGAGGTGGTGGAGCTGGCTGGGGGTTTGGAGTGGGCTGATGTTGTGGCATGGGATTACGGATTATGCCCAGGTCATTCACCGGCTGCTGCGGCTGCCGTTGTTGCTGCTGTTGTTGATATTGCTGCTGGAAGGGTTGGTACTGCTGCTGTTGTTGTCGTTGCGGTTGTTGTTGTTGTTGCTGTTGTTGCTGCGGCTGCTGTCGCCTCTGCTGCTGCTGTTGTTGCTTATGACCCTGTTGGTCCCTCAGAGTTTGGATTAGTCTTTTCATCTCTGCCCAGTCAATTTGGTTCTGCTCATGGAGATCGTATATCATGTCCCGGAACTGAAAGCAATCCGACACATTGTGGCCCGGATGGCGGTGATAGACACAGTACTTGTTTGATCAGCCGCCATATTCCAGTTTGCCTTCTCAGGATGGAGTCTTAGGGCATTTAGGGACATGAGGGCTGCAAAGACATCGGCTAGAGACTCGGGAAAAGGAGGGTATTGGGCTCTTTTGGGTCCATTGGGCTTTCTAGGGTGTAGCCATTTTGAGGTGGAGGGACCTGGGAGTACTGACGCTGATCTTGTGGAGGATTATGTCCTTGGGGAGGTGGCTGTCTATTGTTGTTGTTGTTCCATGGCTGTTGGGCTTGCTGGGTATAGGGAAACCTTCCTACCGGGCCTTGAGGATTACTAACTGCACCCACCTGTTCATTGGTTTGGATCCCTTCGGTGACTGGGTCTTGCGGCTTCTTGGTGTAACGGGTCTTGGGGGTCTCAAATATGGAATGTATAGGCGAGTCCTTAAGTTGGGTCTGGATTAAACGGGCTCGACTATATAGCTGGTGCATGGTAGAGATATCGTTCATGGCCAAAATAGCTCGGTAGGTTGGAGTGGCATTGGAAATCAACAACTTCACCTTCTCCTCCTCAGGCATTGGGCAACGGACCTTGGCGGCCAAAGAGCGCCACCGGTCAGCGTAAGTGGAGAATTCCTCCTCTGGCTTCATTTTCTCAGCTACCAGATCCACGAAAGAATATTCGGGTCCCACCCGATCTTGGAATTGCTGCAGAAATCTCTCTTGAACAATTCGAAAATCCTTGGCTTCCTCGGGGGGCAATGAGTAGAACCATTCCAAAGTCGGACCATCCAGAGATTTTCTGAACAAGTATGCCATGAGGTGGCAGTCGTACTTGTGTGGTGCTGATTCATAGACAAAGTCTTTCAGATGAACATAGGGGTCCCCCACCCCAGAGTATCGCCGGTGGACAGGGAGCTCCGACTGGGGTGGCACCCGGAGGTACGGGAAGGAGGGGAGGGAAATATCGGCTACCTTTCGAGGATCGATTTGTCTCCGGAGGTCATGAAGCTCCTTCTTCATGCTTGTCCACTCCGCAAAGAAGTCGGAGGGAGACTGGACTTGATGCGCAGAAATAAGGGAGCGAGATTGCTCGAAGGAGTGAGACCTCTCGCGAGGGAGGGGAGCTGGTTCGGCCGTATACTATGTAGTTGGAGGGGATTGAGGTCGGACCTCTCGTGGCGGAAGGTAGCTCGGTTCAGAAAAATGAATGGCCCGAGGACGGAGGGGTGTAGGATCTGCCCCTGATGAAGGAAGGTGGGGTGCCGAAGCGACATGGGCGGAGGAATCCGCCGGTCGAACTGAATTCTGACCCCGGGGAGATAATGGTTGTTTCCCCTTGGCAGCAGCTATGAATTCTCGGACTTGGTCCTGAGTAAGGTGTGGAAGAAGCTGGCTGAATTGTGAGTGGGGGTCATCCCCCCCGGAGGAGAAGCAGGACGGGATCGAATCCCAGTGATGGAGGGAGGCTGGATGTGCCCCGGAGCGTGGCCATAGAGGGCTGGGCCACCTCCTCGAGCAACCCGAGAGGAAGAGCATCGTCGGCAAGGACTCGAAATTGGTCCATGTCGAAGAGGGGATTATGATAAGATACAAAGAAAGAAGGGGATTGGCTCGATCTCCCTAAACAATGACGCATACACCCCCTAAGACTAATAGGGGGTGATACAAACAAACTTAGACTCAATCACAGTAAGAAAGACTGAGAGGAGGAGGGATGAACACTCAAGTTGTCATGTTTAAAACGCAAATTTCTCAAGGTTCGAATTTGACCTTTAGATGAATTAATTAAGATGATGTCACTCGGTCAAATGGACCCTAATGGGTATGGACTCAAGTTCTCCGGTGAAGTTAAGGGATGGGATGCTCACACGTAAAGGGGTGGCTCAGACTAAGGGGTACAACTGGTACAACCAGCCCGGCGAACCGCAACGTGCGTATGGTCACGGGGTCTTACGGAGGTCCTCGGAAGGTGGGCCCGAGTCAGCCTACGAGTGCTCGTAGGTGAGAGGACTCACTCATCCAAGGGGGGAACCTAAACAAATGGGTTTCAACAGCGTATGCAATGGGCCTAAATACCCGAGATGTATGCACAAGTGATAGATGAGAACCAAACAGGGTGACCAATGGCCCTCGGTGGAGTCGCGGCGGCCGTATACACCGCGACCTTATCGCGACAGGGCACCCTGCCTCGATAGGAACAGAGGCCTGAAAACACCAAAAGGTCTTCAGCTAACTCAAACAGACTACCCTATCAAATGAGAAAAGACACAGGGCAGCAAATCAATACCACATGGACCATGAAGCACACAGAGACCGATTCATGAGTCAAAACATGTACCATACAAAGCATACCTGATAAAGTGACGCGCCTCTACGACGCGACCTTGTCGCGTCCCCGCTTTACGCCGCGACTAGGACCGAAAACTTACAGGTAAAAATAAAAGGAAAATCTGGTTTCTAGCAGGATTTTAACATTCAGAAATGCGACAACACATGATACAAGGAGATATCAGAAGGATGCATGATCTGATGGAAACAAGAAAGGACAGATAGAAAGAAGAGGAGACTGATCTAATAACGCATCCTTGACCAACGACGCGACCTGATCGCGTCGCCGCGATAGGCCGCGATAAGAACATAACACAAAAATACGCAGAACAAGAGACTAACATGGCACTAAAGTGAGAAACAAACGAACATGGCAAGAAAGCAATCAAAAAAATCCACGAGGGTGGCAGTGAAGGTCCCACCGTGATTGCCAAAAGTTGTAATCATAGGGATTGTGCTTCCCCCCGACACACGAATGGATATTAAATTTAATAGTATGGAAGTATGGAATGTGATCGCCACCTAGGTAGTTGCCTGAATAAAAGAATGATGGCTAACTAAACTAGGAATAGGAGAAGAGGTGGACGGAGGAATACCTGGTGTCGCGGTCGTTGTGGACGCCGCGTTAGACTGATATCGCGTCAGCCTTCACTGACGCGTCTCATGTCGCGTCACCCTCCACCGTCGCATTCTCTGAATGCGGGAGTGGTTGAGTATGGACCTTCTTCTCGTCCTCCAGCCGGCTGGAGAACAAGAGCTTCTCGTAGATCTCACTTGTTTGCCTACCAATCAAAGAAAAACCACAAAGAAAACACCCTATTAGAATATGTCAAGCATAGTATCTATTCTAAAGATGGAGGAAAATGGGGGGATCATGGTGGGAACGCACCTGGGGTGGTTTTAAACCCCTGCGGGTGTGGGAAAAAATGTGGGTTGATAGTGAGTGTGCTCTATCTAAAAATAACATAGAATGCATGAAGAGAGAAAAGATGAAGAAGGAAGGAGGTGAGCCCCATTAGGGCGACTTCCTGGCGTGGATGCTGTCCCGATGGTGAGCAATAGCTTCAGGAGGATGCTGGAGTCGCCCTCTTCACGTCCCAAGCTCCATTGATGATGAAAGAATGAGCTTTGTGGAGTGGAATGTGAAGAAAAAATGAAGGAAATAGGTGGCTGCGAGGCTAAGTATGGGTGAGATGAAGTTTCGGCAGCCCTTCGGGTGGTAATGAGGCTCTCTTCCTCCTTGAGGAGGGGCCTTGTTTATATAGAGCTTGGAGTGAGAAAAAATGATATTATCTCCTTTAAATGGCTCAGAAATTAAAATGGGAGATAAAGCCTTATAAAAATGGATGGAGAGTCCTTAGGAATGCAAAGGAGAGTCCCTAAGGCCGGAGTTTCACCCCAAGATGTGGAGATAATCCCTAGGGATAAGGATAAAGCCATGGGAGGATAAATAGGAGGTGGTTGTGGAGGCCTGCATGCGTAGCTGCTGTCGCGGCGTATCGCAGGACCGCGACAGGACGGGGAGTCGAGACAGTATGCCCATGTGTATGGATATGCATGGACTGTCGCAGTAGCCTCTACCGACGCGACTCAGATACGCGGGCCACGATGCGTCGCGAATAAAAAATCGAATTATCAGGAATTATCAGTTAACCACATGAAAGGATAAGAGTTATTATGCCCCAAGGACTCTCTCAAAGTGATAATGTACGGGATTTTTAGGCATTTTAATGGTTTAATGGGCTCAAAACAAGGTTAATGATGGGCTCAAGGTGAGTGACCAATTAGGGGCCCACTAAGATAACAAGAAAAGTGGTTCAACCCATTAGCCGAAACTGGGTATCTACAGTGTTGTTGCAACTGTTACTTTCGCCCGTTTAATTGTCGTTTCATGTGCAATGACCTATAGTTCTCATCTATACTCTACTCGCTCATCTATTCACGTTCTCTATACACTCGTCTATTCATCTAGTACTCTCATCTATTTCTTGGAACTCTATTTGGCCATCTATTGATTGTCTAAGATAATAAAAATAACCAATGCCAGGCAATATAGGTCCCGATCTGGTCCTGGGAGGTGCGCCCAAAAATGCCATTTACCCGCGGGAGTTTTTTTATCAGGATGTCGGCATTACATCCAAGTTCCATACTATCAAGATTAATTAAAGACAATCAAAACAAAGTGCTATATTCTCTTGTTGTCTATTGACAAACAAAGTGCTATATTCTCTCATTATCTATTGACAAACAAAGTGCTATACTCTCTCTCAGCCATCTACGGATAACCAAAGTGCAATACTATTTCGATTGACGAAAGTTAATCAAAGTGCTATACTATTTCGATTGATGAAAATAATTCAAAGTGCCATTTACTCTCTATATGGGCAACTACTTTCTCTCTCCTTGCTATACATGATACTTGCTATTGCTTGACAATGACGTTACTTGCTATCGTGTTGTTATCATTTTCTATCGTGACTTGATTTTAATCTGATTCCTTGTGCTATACTTGATTCATCTACTATTTGAACCATGTTACTTGGGCTATTACTTTCTGGACTTTACATGACTCTCTCTATCATTAGTTACTATGTCCTTTAAAGTATTAATCATTTAAAGCTTGCTTGGCTATTGAGATTTAAGTCCTACTGAGTGTTATCGCTCACCCTTCATTATTTGTTATTGTGCCTCAGGTAAGTCAGATGATGACGTTACACCTACCAATGGGACTGGACCAGAGTGATGATCGACCTGGATGTCAAATTGAAGAAGTTACCCTAGTACAATGGAGTCTAAAGGCGACATATCGAGTTGTCGCGTTCTGAAGGCAACACTAAACCCCATCGCGATCACAGCCGAGGTTTGTTCTATGCATGGGTATGCTAGTGTGATATTATCGGATTATCGTATGTGTATTATGCGGTAATGGTAAGAGGTGCATTGGCACTCTCAATGCTCGGGGAGCGTGTGGTGTGTATGGTCGGTGTGGTGTTCACGTGGTTTGCATGGAGTTTTCACGTGGCTTGTGCGTTGTGCACGTTGTTTCCGTGTACGTGGCGTGTAGTTTGATGCCTGCCGGGGATACCTCTTCAGTTGGGAGCCCCAGGTTTTGTGTGAGCCAGACACGTTTGTGCTCGGGGCTTGTCCCGGTACTGAGTAGCCACTAGTGCTTTTTCTATCAATTTTACATCCAACATAGTCAGCATCAGAATATGATATCAAGTTGAAGCTACTACCTGCTGGATACCAAAGCCCCAAATCATACGTACCTGAGAGATATCTGAGAATTATTTTTACTACAACCAAATGGCTTTCCTTTGGACTAGATTGGTATCTAGCACAAAGGCAAACACTGAATTGTATGTTCGGTCTACTTACAGTAACGTAAAGGAGTGAGCCAATCATACCTCGAAATTGCTTTGCATCTACTGGTTTACCTTTCTCATCATTTTCAAGTTTAATGCTTGTACTCATTGGGGTTGAGGCAGCTTTGGCTCACCCCCCTACTCTTTCAGGTGAGGAAGAGTAGGAAACCTCACACCCGTCATCTAGTTCTGATCCACACCGTAGCGGAGGGTCTGCACCACCGGCAGTGTAATTTACTTTTCTGTTGTACACCTCGGGGTATGCCCCAGGTTGTTGTTGTAGTTTGGTTACAGTTGTGCTATGGCTATGTACATTTCTAATAAATATTTGTGAGATTGGAAAATCTTATATATATTTGAGCTAGTTCCTTTATATTCCTACTGACTAGTAGTTTGATATCCCTTGCGAGGCTTCGGCCTGGTCGCAGGAGGCGGACTCGTGTTAGGCACTTTATTGGGTTAACGGGTCTGAACAACGAGGGCCGTCACAGTTGGTATCAGAGCAAGGTCCGTATGGATATGAAGGAATTGGAAATTCATAGCCATGTCTCTATTGTAACCCACTGCTAGTAGCGACCTTGGTTTTGTATTAATTTATCATATATTGTGTCGATGAAATGATGTTTGTGCAGAGTTAGGAATGGCAAAAAGGAGAGACTGGGGAGGTGGAGGAGAGGGGTCAGGAGAGGACCCTACACAGAGAATGATAGAGAGAATTTGGGAAAGCCTGACAGATATAAGGATGAGATTAGACCAGCAGCCACCGGTGCAGCCAGCGGCAGCAGTACCACCACTTCCAGAGGAGGCAGTGCCAGTAGCCTCAGTTCCACCACCATCTAGAGTAGAGGTACCTTCTGTAGTACCTATACACCCGACAGTTCCAGAGAGGTCAGCCATCGGAGAGGAGACTACAGTACTTGTGGAGCGGTTTTTGAGGTTGCAGCCCCCTACATACTCAGGAGGCCTCAACCCGGATACAACAGAGCATTGGATACATGAGATTGAGAGGGTATTTGCGATAATGAGGTGTCCCCAGGAAGATAGAGTGATTCTTGTAGCATACCAACTATGAGGATTTGCGCAAGAATGGTGGCGGCTAAAGATGCAGATAATTTTTACAGGCAGAACAGAGGACACTATCACATGGTCAACATTTTTTTCAGTTTTTAATGATTCTTTCTTCCCAATACAGATCCAGCAGATGAAGAGGGTGTAGTTCAGGACACTCCAGCAAGGGAATCTCTCGGTGCTTGAATATCAGATGAGGTTTATGGCCTTGAGTAGGTACGCCCCATATGTGGTAACTGATAATACCATGATGGTGGAGTACTTCATCTGAGGTCTGAGGTAGAATTGTAGGATGCGGTGATTCCACTAATGTGTAGAATAGTGGAAGAGGCAGCACAGCGAGCAACAATACTTGAGAGGACTGTTAGGGCCAGGCAGGGGCAGACTCAGACATGTGGTTTAGGCTCAGGAAGCTTTCGGCATCCACAGCCGTCAGGAGGAATCATTAAGGGGAAAACACCTTCCGGAGCTTCTTCGTCATCTGGAATAGCAAAGTGGGGCAAGCAATCAAGAATTTTTCCAAGGAGGCCGTGGTAGAGGCAGGCAGCAGGGCTATCAGCAAGGAGGTTTTCAGCAGGGTCGTGGCTACAGGCCACCGTTCTAGAGGAATCACAGCAAAGTACGGCAAGGCAGCCTACGACATACCAAACTTTCAGATGTTATAATTGTGGGCAGCCAGGACATTTAGCGAGGAACTGTCCGTATCCTCGAGAGCAGACTTATGGTAGAGGGACCTAGCAGCAGTAGCCCTTTTAGCGGTCAGCAGAGCAGTGCAGAGGTGTACTGTACCAGAGAGGAGGACGGGGCCGAGTGATGGCAATCACCCGAGCACAGGCGGAGGCATCCAATCTCATTGAAGGTATATTTCCTTTCTTTGATTTTACTGCTAGAGTGTTAATTGATCCGGGTGCTTCGCATTCGTTTATTTCTGAAGATTTTCTGGGTAGTATAGTACATCCTTTAGAAGAAAGGTCCTGTGAGTTAGTGGTAGAAATTCCTTCAGGAGGATATATACTTACTTCCAGTTTTCTAGAAGAGGTCCCGTTAGTTATTCATGGAAATCAGATGCCAGCAAGGTTAATGTTTTGACATTGAAAGATTATGATGTGATACTGGGTATGGACTAGTTAGAAGCCTATGGGGCCATGGTTGATTGCAGGAAAAAGAGAGTCAGGTTTTGCAAACCCAGTGGTGAAGAGTTTGAATTCCAAGGTATGCCTTTTTACACTCCCAAGTTTATTATTTCTGCACTTAGAGCTAAAAAGTTGATTAATGCGAGATGTGTAGCTTACCTTGCGTCAGCTAGTCTAGTTGAGTCTAGTAAGTCTGTAGATTCAGTGCCAGTGGTCAGAGAATTTGCAGATGTATTTCTAGAAGAGTTGCCAGGGCTAGCTCCGCACAAGGAAGTAGATTTTACTGTAGAATTGCAGCCAAGCAGTTTACCGATCTCTAAAGCACCTTATAGAATGGCACCAGCAGAGTTGAAAGAATTGAAGAAGCAATTGCAAGAGCTGATAGAAAAAGGTTTTATCAGGCCCAGTCAGTCACCGTGGGGAGCGCCAGTATTATTTGTTAGAAAGAAAGATGGCAGCTTAAGGATGTGTATAGATTACATGCAGTTGAATAAAGTTACAATTAAGAACAAGTATCCTCTTCCTATAATTGATGATCTGTTTGATCAGTTGCAATCAGCCAAGGTATTTTCTAAGATAGATTTGAGGTTAGGATATCATCAATTGTGAATTAGAGAAGAAGACATTGAGAAGACCGCTTTTCGTACCAGATATGGGCATTATGAGTTTGTTGTGATGCCATTTGGGTTAACTAATGCACCATCAGCTTTTATGAATCTGATGAACCAAATATTTCATCCGTATTTGGATCAGTTCATAGTGGTATTTATTGATGATATACTGGTTTACTCAGCATCAGAAGAGGAGCATGCAGCACACTTGCGGGTTACTTTACAGATATTGAGGGATCACCAGCTATTTGCCAAGTTCAATAAATGTGAATTTTGGCTGAAAGAAATTCAGTTTTTGGGTCATGTAATATCAGGTGAAGGTATTGCAGTGGATCCCGCCAAAGTTGAGGCAGTGATGAAATGGAAGAACTGAGGACAGTGTCTGAGATCATGAGTTTTCTGGGTCTTGCAGGTTATTACAGAAGATTTATTCAAGATTTTTCCAAGATAGCAGCCCCTATGACTAGGTTGACAAGAAAAGGGGTTCCTTTTGTGTGGTCCTCAGAATGCAGACGCAGTTTTACAGAATTAAAGAAAAGGTTGACTTCAGCACCAATGTTAGAAATACCTTCAGGAAGTGGCGGATTTGTTTTGTTTATGGATGCATCCAAGAGAGGATTGGGTGCAGTTTTGATGCAGAACAGTAAGGTGATAGCCTACGCCTCCAGGCAATTAAAGAAACATGAAGAGAATTATCCCACCCATGATTTAGAGCTGGCAGCGGTTGTCTTTGCATTGAAGATTTGTCGGCATTATTTGTATGGTGAAAGATTTGAAATATTTACGAATCATAAGAGTTTAAAGTATATTTTCTCTCAGAAGGATTTGAATTTAAGGCAGCGCCAATGGATGGAATATTTAAAAGATTATGACTTTAGTTTAGCATATCATCCATGCAGAGCTAATGTAGTAACAGATGCACTAAGTAGAAAAGCGGTTATGAATCAACTTATGACCAGAGAATGGAAATTGTATGAAAATGTAGCGGAAAATTCTTTATATGTGCCGAGTAGTCAGCGCAGAGCAATATTAGCAACCAGTGCAGTGGAGCCGTCTTTATATCAGCAAATAGTGGAGGCGCAGAGAACAGATAATAGTTTAGCAGATATTATAAGAATGGAAGAAGTGACTTTTGGGAACGACAGTGTGGTTAGACTCAAAGGTCGACTATATGTTCCAGCAGATGTAGAAATCAAACAAAGAGTTTTAGAAGAGGCTCACAGATCAAGGTATACCATCCACCCAGGCAGCACAAAGATGTACCAAGATATGAAGAAACATTTTTGGTGGCCGAATATGAAGAGAGAATTGCAGAGTTTATTGCAAAATGTGCAGTATGCCAGCAAATTAAAGCAGAACACCAAAAGCCAGGAGGATTGTTGCAACCACTACCCATTCCACAATGGAAGTGGGATGATATAGCAATGGATTTTATTGTTGGTTTGCCCAGATCATTAGGTCAAAATGCAATTTGGGTATTTGCGGACAGATTAACTAAGGTTTGTAGGTTGTTACCGGTCAGTATGACATGGTCAGTGGACAGATTAGCCAAGCTGTATGTAGAAAAAATTGTGCCTTTACATGGTATTCCAATCACCATTGTTTCAATCGAGATCCTCGTTTTACTTCAGGTTTTTGGAGGAGTTTGCAGAGAGTAGTCAGTACAGTGTTAAGGTACAGTTCAGCATATCATCCACAAACAGATGGGCATACAGAGAGGACAATCCAGACACTTGAAGACATGCTAAGAGCTTGTTGTTTGGTGTGGGGAGGTATTTGGGAGCGCCACTTGGGATTGGTTGAGTTTTCTTATAATAACAGTTACCATGCAAGTATTGAGATGGCACCATATGAAGCCTTATATGGTAGACCGTGTAGATCACCATTAAACTGGCATGAAGTAGGAGAAAGACAAGTCTTGGGTCCAGAATTAGTTCGACAATGTGTAGAGACAGTAAAATTTATTTAAGAAAAATTGAAAACAGCCCAGAGCCGTCAGAAAAACTATGCAGATGTCAGACGTAGACCTTTGCAATTTGAAGTTGGTGATTATGTATTTCTAAAGGTTTCTCCTACTAAAGGCGTGCTGAGGTTCAGTAAGAAAGGCAAGTTGAGCCCAAAATATGTCGGGCCATTCCAGATAAAAGAAAGAATGGGTGAAGCAGCTTACAAGTTAGATTTGCCAGCAGATTTCACTGATGCACATGATGTGTTTCATGTCTCAATGTTGAGAAAATATATCAGAGATCCATCCCAAGTTGTCAATTATCAAAGAGATGATCTGAAGCCCGACATGACAATGCTGGAATATCCAGTGCAGATTACAGGCCACAGAACTTAGAAGCTCAGGAATAAAGAGATTGAATTAGTGAAAGTCAGATGGGAAAACAGACAAGGTGGAGAAGATACATGGGAATTAGCAGAAGAAATGATGAAAGCGTATCCATACTTGTTTGAGTAAGTATTAATTCTTTTAGGTGATAGTGTTATATAGATTGAAAGAAAAAGTTTTCGGTGTTCAATTTTTGTTTTAAATTTCAAGGACGAAATTTTCTTTTAGGTGATAGTAATGTGACGTTCCGGCCGTTCGAATCGTCTTCCTGTGTGTATGGAGGCCAGTGTGTGGCCAATGACGTGTGTAGCAGGTGTTTTCCGCAGGTGGTGAGGCTCTGTGGGCTGGAGATTTGGGCCCGAAGTGCTCACTAATTCACTGTCTGTGAACGCAACAGTGAAGGGCGTCGCGTTTTGAACGCGACATCCCAGGGCGTCGCATTCATGAAACCGCTATTTTTGGTCTTCGTCTCCATGCACGCTACGTGTTGCGCATAAGGCGAGCTTGCTGGCGTCGACTTATTAAAGGCGATGGACTAGTGTGTCGCGTTCAGGTCGCGACACAGTGTGGCGTCGCGTTCTTAACTGTGAAGTGTTTTTATTGAACCCCGGTAGAACAGAGCTCACATGAGCTCTGCTCGGCCAGGGGTTGTGTTGGAGGATTTCTGGGCGACTCGACTTGTTGGAACTTAATTTGACGTGTTCTCCCCGCAAGGACGCTATGTGGAGCGGGGGAAACGTCGTGTGGGCTCCGCACTTCGCCTGCTTCGCGAAGGTAGGGAGATTTCCCGTGTTTGATCCGTGGATTGCTCGTGTGTTGTGATACTGCTAATTTCTTGGAGGTTGCATGGTTTCATGGGCATCCAAGAAACAACACTCGGTCGCACTCTCCACTGCAGAGGCAGAATATGTTGCTGCAGAGAGTTGTACGGCTCAAGTGTTGTGGATTAAAAGTCAACTATGTGACTATAACATTGATATTGGATGCACACCTATCCTATGTGACAACACTAGTGCCATCAATCTCTCAAAGAACCATGTTTGAACATGCGTATGTTAACAACATTGCTCTGCATTTTCCCGTAATCATTTGTTGGTACATTTTCTTTGATTGTTGGAAATAGGTAGCTTTTCTCCATTTTTCTTTTTTTTTGTGTTTTAAAATCAAGGTCAAAGAGTATTTATGGTTAACACCAATTGCAAGACATAAAGTTCAATGACCATAGGACGTATCAAGTCACTTGAGAAGAATGATTTTCCACAAGGGAGTTATTCAAGTGAGTTAGGTTAGATCCATTAGATTTGTCCAATGTATGCCGAATGATACAACCTAGACTCATATAAGAATAGTATGTCTAAATCATTGTGATTCAGACAATATCTTTGATATTATGTGGATATGAAAGATTAAAACACAAGTAAGTACCCAAGGTTCACCTTACATAAAAGGGATGAACATGCTCATGAAGGATGTTGAGAAAGAATAAGGAATTGCATGTTAAATGGGTATCTGTCGACAGCTGGTCTGAGCCTGTCGACAGATGTACACAGCTTGAGATTTCTGGGTTTAGATAGAGCATGGCTATCGATAGATGGGTGTTGGTTGTCGACAGATGCACGCAGACTGAAGGTATTGAGTTCAGGGAGATCAGAAGCTGTGCCTGGCTATCGACAGCTGGTTTGATCCTGTCGACAGATGCACACAGGGTTCAAAATCTGGGTTCTGTGAAGGCATAGCTGTCGACAGGAGGGTTTGGAGTTGTCGACAGGAGCTTTGTCAATCAGATTAAAAGGCTGAGATGAGAGAATAATTGGAGCTTCATTCTCGTGAGATTAGAATATATGAAAAATAGAGATTGTCCCTCATGAATTCACTCAACAACCCTGAACTTACTCCCCCATATTGTGTGCATGTGATGACTCAATATTCAAGCAAGGCACACAAAACACTCATATGCATGGCAAACACTTGCACACCAGAGATCATTTATAAGTACAGGAACACATAAATTCAATTTTTTTTTAAATGAATGTGCAAGTTGAAAGGACACTAAATACCCTATTTGAAGTGGATAACCTTTATATGTAGTTTGACTATTGGTACGTGGCGGAGAATGTTTTCTCACGCATAGTGATAGTTTCCAAACAAGCATGACTTGTTCTTCCATATGTCACCATTTGATATACCACATAATGATTACACATAAGGAGCATATACTTCAAAGTTGGAAATAAGTTTCATGACATTTTCCACAGACCCAATTCTCTCCTCAATGTGGTGAATCTATCTTCAGACAAGGGTTTTGTGAAGATGTCAGCCAGTTGCTTCTCAGTGGGTATGAAGCTAAGCTCCAAGGATTTGTTGGCTACTTCATCTCTCAAAAAGTGGTGTCGTATTTCAATGTTTGGTCCTAGAGTGTTGGACTGTGCTGGGGGCTTGTCCCGGTACTGAGTACCGTCGAGGTTTTGTCGTCTTCCTCGACACCCTCACTCTTGTGTTGAGTAGTACGTCCGGCTAAGGGAAAGACGGCAGTGGGACAGTGACTAGAGAGAGTTTGTTGTGTTGTCGCTTGTAGCGCGCTCGTAGTTGGGGGAGACGGACACCAGTAGACGTACTGGGCCCCAGCTAGGCTTGTTTTCCAGTGCCTCACTTTAGGGAGCTCGGGCCAGAGTCTCTAAAGGTGCCAGGCATGGGCCTGCGGGGTGTGTGACCTGCAGGTTGTGGTGGTTTAGATGGACTCCACAGTTCTTTGTACTGGTTTAGTGGAGCAATAGCTGGACCTCCGTCCGTAGCTTTGAGACTAAGAGGAGTCCTGTGTTGTTTGTCCGGTCAGTAACTGGTGTCGCGAGCCAGTCCACGTGGCCCGAGTGAGGCGTTTTCCTACTGTAGCTCGTACACTTGTTTGGGTTTACCGTTTATTTATCATTGTTGGTTTCTATTAAGCGGCAAGTGGTAAGTGGTAATTAGAGTTTTATATCCTGCTATGTAGTTCTATGAATTGTTAGTGTAATCTCTGCTTTACTATTTGTGTTGGTTTGCTCGGTTTCTAGGGAGTTTCCCTACTGAGCCAGTAACGGATCATTTGTCTGTTGCTCTATGATCTCGACAAAGATCGGGTTAAACTCTAAGATTAGCCACTATCATCTTATCACTTCTCTTTTCAATGTTCAGGTCCAGACTGGAAAATTGTTCCAACAATTGCATCTCGCCCATGACTAGACAGGATAAAGAAGCTACCGGCTTCCTATTGAGTGCATCAGCTACTACATTACCTTTGCCTGAGTGATATTGGATATTGAAATCAAAATCCTTCAAGAACTCTAGCCATCTACGTTGTCGCATATTGAGCTCTTTCTGAGAAAATAAATACTTCAAACTCTTGTGGTCGGAGTAGGCAATAAATTGTTCCCCATATAGGTAATGCCCCCAGATCTTGAGTGCAAAAACCACTACAGCTAATTCTAAGTCATGGACTGGGTAGTTGACTTCGTGTGGCTTCAATTGCCTTGAAGAATATGCTATCACCTTTTCATTCTGTATTAATACGCAGCCTACACCGATTCCAGATGCATCAGTGTAGACTGAGAATCCTTCGCCCTCGACTGGTAATGCGAGGATAGGTGCAGATGTCAATAATTACTTGAGTGTCTGAAAGCTCTTCTCGCACTCCGTGCTCCAGACGTAGGGGTTCTCTTTCCGCGTAAGACGCGTAAGAGGTACAGCTATCTTGGAGAAGTCTTTTATGAACCGTTTGTAATAACTAGCTAGTCCAAGAAAGCTTCTTATCTCTATGACATTGGTCGGCCTTTCCCAGTTCAGCACAGCTTCTACCTTGGAAGGATCGACAGCGATACCATCCTTGGAAATAACATGGCCTAGGAATGACACCTCCTCGAGCCAGAATTCACACTTGCTCAATTTGGCGTAGAGCTTGTTGTCCCGCAGAATCTGCAGAGCTATGGCTATGTACATTTCTAATAAATATTTGTGAGATTGGAAAATCTTATATATATTTGAGCTGGTTCCTTTATATTCCTATGGACTAGTAGTTTGATATCCCTTGCGAGGCTTCGGCCCGGTCACGGGAGGCGTACTCGTGTTAGGCATTTTATTGGGTTAACGGGTCTGAACAACGAGGGCCGTCACAGGGTATAACCAAGAATTTTAAGTAGATTTTGAAGAATCTTTTGCACCTGTAGCTAGACTTGAAGCAGTAAGAATCTTTACATGTTTTTGATGATGAACAATATAAATTGATGTTGTGTGATGATTGTATTCATAGGAACATCCACAATAAATAACAATTAACAAAAAATCATCAATCACAATATATGAACATTCACAATATAACAAAAAAAAATCAAGTAAGATCTGCTTGATCGTCCTCTCTCCACACCTCATGATCGTCAGGTACTGGAGGATCCTATATTATAAAAATAACATTAGAAACATAAATAGAAAAAATATACACACATTATTTTCCAAAATTTAAATACAGAATATATGAATATTCATTAAGTGTAATTAGAAAATATTTCTGATCCTTTTCACTTGAATTTTTTTTTAAGATTAGTGGTTTGAGCGTCGAACCCAAACCGGAACTGATTAGGATTCCGCCAATTTCCACACGTCACTCTCACCCACCCAACTGTGTCGGAGCGAACAACATGCCGATCAGAACCCTATTTCAGATTTTTGACCCCCGGCTTGCGTGTTTTGATTTTTTTCATTTAGATTTTTTTAAGATTAGTGGTTTGAGCGCCGAACCCAACCGGGAATCCGACTAGGATTCTGTCAGTTCCTACACGTCACTCTCACCCACCTGGTTGTGTCGGAGTGAACGACACGCCGATTGGATCCCTATTTCAGATTTTTGACCCCCCTGAGTTGCTTGTTCTAATCCTTTTCATTTGGGTTTTTTTTTTAAGATTAGTGGTTTGAGCGCCGAACCCAAACCAGGAATCCGATTAAGATTTCGTCATTCCCACACATCACTCTCACCCACCTGGTCGTGTCGGAGCAAACGACACGTCGATCAGATCCTTATTTTAGATTTTGGACCACAAGGTTTCGTGTTCTAATCCTTTTCATTTAGTTTTTTTTTTTAAGATTTGTGGTTTGAGCATCAAACCAAACCGGGAATCCAATTAGGATTCCGATAGTTCCCACACGTCACTCTCACCCACCCAGTTGTGTCAGAGAGAACGACATGCCGATCGGATACTTATTTCAGATTTTGAACCCCCGAGTTGCATGTTCTGATCTTTTTCATTTAGATTTTTTTAAGATTAGTGGTTTGAGCGCCGAACCCAAACCTAGAATCCGATTAGGATTCCATCAGTTCCCACACGTCACTCTCACCCACCCGGTCGTGTCGGAGTGAACGACACGATGATTGGATCCCTATTTCAGATTTTGCACCTTTGGGTTGCGTGTTTTGATCCTTTTCATTTGCATTTTTTTTTAAGATTAGTGGTTTGAGCGCAGAACCCAAACTGAGAATCCGATTAGAATTCCGTCAATTCCCCACGTCACTCTCACCTACCCGATCGTGTCAGAGTAAACGACATGCCGATCGGATCCCTATTTCAAATTTTGGAACCCCGGGTTGCGTGTTCTGATCCTTTTCATTTGGGTTTTTTTTTTTTTTAGATTAGTGGTTTGAGCACCGAACCCAAACAGGAATCCGATTAGGATTCCGTCAGTTCCACACATCACTCTCACCAAGCCGGTCGTGTTGGAGCAAACGACACGTTGATCGGATCCCTATTTCATATTTTGGACCCCCGGGTTGCATGTTCTGATCTTTTTATTTTAGGTTTTTTTAGGATTAGTGGTTTGAGCGTCGAAACCCAACCGGGAATCCGATAAGGATTCCGTCAGTTCCTGTAAGGCCCTCGAATTTTACCCTTTTAGTTTTGGTCATGTGCTGTTTAAATGCCTTGTGTATAGTGCCATGTATATGTATGTATATGCATATGTATGTAATTAGTTCTGTACATATTTATTTGAGTATTGTTGTACATATGTATATATGTGTTTATTACGTATATGTTGTTTTATTTACATTGTATAGATAGTATTTAAGTTATACATTATACATTGCATGTATGTACATAGTGTAAGCATGGTTTTCTACATTTCTGTGTTCTGGCCGAAGGGCCAAATAACGTCAACAAGCATAGTCGTTTAGGGTGGAGTCAACGTCCAGATCGATGGACGCCAACTCTAGTTGGCAACAACCAATGTGGCTGTCTATTTCCCAGAACTTGTGCGATCTCAGATCTGGAAACGACTGCATTTCCTCCGGCTCCTGTTTTGGAAACTCCCGTCCAACGGTAGGATGCCCTTCTAATTGCGCAACCCAACTTCCCTTGGCTATAAAACACCCTTCTCTAGCCGGATTAGTCCCTTTTGGATTCTTGTCAAAACCCTAGAACTGCTTGGACAAACATGAAACTTTGGATCTCTTGACGATCTACATCGACTGGAAGGAACTTGGAAGAACTGTGAAGCTTCCCTGACTCCGGTGTGCAACCTGCTTCAACATAGAACCGGATCTGGGAGGTTTTTGCGAGGCTTCTTGGCTTGGCCGAGGAGAGCTTCTCCGACAATTAAATCTCATTTAGCAATTTTTGAGAGGCAAGTAGTCCTTGTACTTCAACCCTACACATGTCAGCTAGGTCCTAGGAATTTTACAGAATTTATCTCGTGTCCTGGAACCCCCATTCACCTTTGTTTTGTGCGTTCAGTCTATGTTTTGCAAACAGGAACTTAACGGCCAGCTTGCTACTGTTAAGATCCCTGGTCGGCGGCACATGATCTTGTGCCATTAACCCTTGTTGGCGGCAGCATCGGTGCCGCCAAGTTCAACAGGTTTGACAGAATGCATGTTTTGATCTTCGTGACATATTTTCTGGTTTTCTGGACATGAATACATGCTGTAAAAAAATTGTATGTCAAGTACATCCATTGGAACATGCCATGTGATTAGGTCGAATTTTTGTACATTGTACTATTTATTAGAATTTCTGAAATGAAATATTAAGCATGATTTGGCCTTGTTAATTCCTGTTTAATTAGATCCATGTTTAATTAGGGTTTCAGAAAATGTCTGTGCCTATATGATGACTGTATTCAGGTGTTAGCTTTGCTGGATATAACTATGTTATTGTGAAATCTATTGAAGTGAAATTAATGATAAAATGCATGAAATTTGTTTCAATTACTGAAATTTTTTACTGATATGAAAAATATGGAAAATTGAGCATGTGTTATATTTACTGTTTGGAACTTGTTATAAAAATTTCGTGTTATTTAGGTAACAGTAGGTTCTGTTATGGTTTTAAAGAGAGAAAATGACCATGTTAATCATGCTAGTTTAAATCGTATGTGATTCAGTTAATAGCCACCTGATCAGGACTGTATTAGAAGATGATCATCATTATAAAACAGTAAAAAGCATGCCATGTAAACTGATCCATGTTTATGTGTTAAAAATGCATTTGTGTGTGTGCAAGTGCATGTGAATAATGTAAGTAAATGTGGTAAATGTTTAATGTGTAAACTGTGCCATGTGTGACACTGCTAAAATAGAGGGCTGTGGAACTGTACCATAGTAAAGTCCCTACGGGAAGGTTCGATGTGAGTGATATTTTATGGCATTAGGATGAAATCCTGGAGGTGGACAAGTACCACTGGTTAGGTGGAGAGTGCTTCTCCCGGTTCTGCGCAGTTAACCAAGATCCATTACTGTGTTGCCTAGGTGATGGATAAGTGTATGTGTATATGTGTGTCCTTCTAGTGGTGGATTGGACTATGTGTCACAACAACTAAGTGAAAAATGTGAAAATGTGTATGTGATCATGTGAATGTGCAATGTGAAATATGTGAATTGTGAATTATTAAGCGAATGTATCATCATGTGAATTAGTGTAATCTTATGTGAATGTGCTAAATCCATGTCAAAATAGCAAGTAAAATGTGTGTACAATTGTGTTAAATACCTGAAAAATTGAATATAATTCATATTAGGTATGTTGTTTACCTTATGTGTAGTTTCATGCTTAAATCATGTAAAGTTGCAAGATGGTTTGAATGAAATTTAATTCTTTAAAACATGATGAACAAATGGTGTAGAAATCATGTTATAAGTTTCATACTTATTGTTAAAGCGATATAAAGCATGTACTATGTTTATCCTTAATTGTTTAGAAAACTAGCATGAGTTCTATGTTTTAAATTGGTAAGCATGTGCCATGTATTCTATTTGCTATAGATTCCATGAATGATAATTTTAGTTTGTATAAAGCATGTCCCATGTATATTTATTTCCATTAGAAGATATCATGTGCATGTGATGTGTGTATGGTTGTGTGCATGGATTGTTTGCTGGGTCTATTTAGACTCATACTTGCTTTGACGTACAGGTGTAGGTGTCACCACTTCTTCCGAGGAGATAGTTAGGAGCGACTCCGAGCGAGAGGAGTAGCTTTTGGTGTGGAGATCCCTTCTTTGTACTTTTCTTTTCATAAGTATGTATTCCAATAATGATGTAATTCGCATGGACAATGTAATTGTATTGGGAATTGTAATAATGTTGACTTTAGTTTTCTTTCATTACTATTTAGACTGTGGATATGATGTGGATGATGGAATAAGATTGAATACTTATTTATTTATGCTGTTCTCTTTAATGTTCATGTATATCTCAATCAAATGTTAGTGATGGGTAAATGTCCCACTGTGACGGCGTTCTTTATACCGACGTGGATTGGTATAATCGTATCGGTATAAGGAGGGGTCGTTACAGAGATTGGTATCCAAGCAAAGGTTGAGATTGTACATGAGTAAACCATCATCTTCATAATATGCTAAGCCTTTATAGAATTGTCCACATGTGTTGAAAATGATTAATAAGGAAAGAAAGATAGATAAGAAAATGGTTAGGAATTAATAACTTAGTTTCTAATTTTGATTAAATTGTCTTGCAGGCTATGGCTTCACGTGGTAGGCATGGTGTTCCTGCTCGTGAGGATGAGCAAAGGCGATAGGAGAGGGTTGAGCAGCAGGCCCCACACCTCAGTGTCCTACTATAGTTCCTGCACCACCACCAGTAGATTATGGAGTGTTCATGCAAGGCCTAGTGCAGGCTATGCAGACACAAGCGCATACTCAGGCCGCACTCCACGGCTCAGCTAGAAGCTCAGGTTAGAATAGTAGATAGAAGTAGTCTGCTTTCATTAAATGTATGATTATTATGTTGCTTATGTGTTGTTTGTGTTGCTTGTTGTAGCAGGCTCAGGCTCAGGCTCCAGCTCCAGTTCCCCAGGAGCATGGCCATGGTGGTCCTTCCATCATGGAGCGGTTCAAGAGGATTGCTCCACCTCTTTTAAGGGGGAGAGTCAGCCATTACTGGCGGAGAGCTGGATGAGGGAGATCGAGAAGATCTTCTGAGCTATTAGGTGTGATGAGGAGGACAAGGTCAGCTTGGCCACCTACATGCTTCAGGAGAGAGCTGATGTGTGGTGGGCTTCGTTACTGTGTACCCGGTTTGAGAACGGGGCTGTCGAGGTAGCATGGGATGATTTCGTGAGGCTCTTTCGGGCCAAGTTCATTCCAGAGTATATCAAGGACAAGATGGAGAAGGAGTTTCTTACTCTTACCCAGGGCTCCATGACCGTACTTGAGTACGAGGCCAGGTTTGCAGAATTGTCTAAATATGCACCTCACATTGTGGTTGATGAGCGCAGGATGGCAAACAAATTTGTGATGGGCCTTAAGCCATCATTGAGATCGAGACTAGTGTCGTTTGATCATCGTACCCTAGATGAGGCCTTCAATGCAGCTTGTAGGTAGGAGAGCGAGATGGAGCAGTACCTAGAAGAGAAGATGGCGTCACAAAAGAGGTTTGCACCTCCTTTCTAGCCGCAACATAGGAAGAAGGCGGCGTATCAGTCACCGCATCGTCCCGTGGTAGCGAGTAGTCAGCAGGCAGCATCACAAAGGTACCCCGGTGTTAGCCCAGTGGCAAGAAGGAGTGTCCTCACTGTGGATGGATACATGGAGGTACCGAGTGCTGGAAGCTGGCGGGGAAGTGTTTAAAGTGCGGGAGCAGTGAGCATCAGATCAGGGATTGTCCCAGGCTTCATAGAGAGTCCAGCGTGCAGCGCCAGCCCCAGTAGCGGCAGCAGCAGCAGCGCCAGCTATAGGAAGACTAGAAAGGCCTCGAGCCCAAGCTCAAGTGTTCGCGTTAGCACGAGAGGATGCCGAGCAGCGGAGCACGTCATCGAAGGTACGATTCTTTTCATGGGTGTGCACACTCGGGTTTTGTTTGATACGGGTGCCACTCACTCGTTCATTTCCGAGCGTTTTTCTAGGTAGTTAGCTGTAGAGTCAGGATTAGGGGCTGAGGAGTTAGAGCTTCCATTGTCTGTGCACACACCTACGGGAATAATATCGACTAGGAAGTGTATTCTGTCGTTACCTGTGTGCATTGAGGATCGAGTCCTAGATGGGTGCTTCTTTTTACTAAAGATGAAGGACTATGATGTAATTTTTTGTCTGGATTGGCTAGAGGAGCTTTATGCTTGAGTATATTGTCGTGGGAAGAAGATTATTTTTTCCGTATTCCTGGTGAGGATGAGTTTTCATATCCATTGCCAAGGAACTTAGCGGGAAGGTTTGTCATTTGCACCGTGAAGGTGATGATAATGGGAAACAAGGGTTGTGACACTTTTCTTGCCAGCGTGGTATTAGTACCGAAGGTTGATTAGTCACCTACCCTTGAGGAGATTGATGTGTTGTAGGAATTTCTAGACATTTTTCCGATGATTTGTCTGGATTGCCACCGGTTAGGGAGATAGAGTTTACCATAGAGTAGCTTCCGGGCACCTCTCCTATCTCAAAGGCTCCATATCGGATGGCACCTGCAGAGTTAGCAGAGTTGAGGAAGCAATTCCAGGATTTACTGGACAAGGGATTTATTTGCCCTAATGTATCCCCTTGGGGCGCACCTCTATTATTTTTAAAGAAGAAAGATGGTTCACTTAGGTTGTGCATTGATTATAGAAAGCTCAACTAGGTGATTGTGAAGAACAGGTATCCCTTACCGCGGATCGATGATCTATTTGACCAGTTGCAAAATGCATCGATCTTTTCCAAGATTGATTTGCATTCTGGCTATCATGAGTTGAGGATTACGAGTGAAGATGTGTCCAAGATGACCTTTATGACCTGTTACGGACATTATGAGTTTTTAGTTCTTCTTTTTGGTCTAACCAATGCCCCTGCAGTGTTTATGGATCTCATGAACAGGGTGTTTAGGCCTTATTTAGATAGTTTTGTTGTGGTATTTATCGATGAGTGTTGGTCTACTCTCCGGATGAGGCCACACACCATCAGCATTTGAGGGTAGTGCTAGAAGTTCTCAGAGAGCACAGGTTGTATGCAAAATTCAGCAAGTGCAATTTCTGGATGCACAAGGTTCATTTCCTCAGGCATGTTATCTCTAGTGCTGGTGTAGCAGTTGATCCAGCGAAAGTCCAGGCTATATTAGATTGGGAGATTCCCAGGACTCCATCGGAGATTCAGAGTTTCCTTGGTTTAGAGAGCTATTATTGGCAATTTATTGAGGGATTTGCATCGATCGCCGCACATTTGAGTAGCTAACCAGGAAGGGTGTGAAGTTTGTTTGGTCCGAGGAGTGTGAGAGTAGCTTTCAATTATTGAAGGCTAAGCTTACTTCTGCACCGATATTGGTATTGCCGAGTGGTGAAGAGGGTTTTGCCATTTACTCGGATGCATCTCGGATTGGTTTAGGCTGTGTGTTGATACAACATGGAAGGGTAGTGGCGTATGCTTCTCGCCAATTGAAGGAGCATGAGCGTAACTATCCAACTCATGATTTGGAGCTTGCGGTAGTGATTCATGCATTGAAGATCTGGAGACACTATCTTTATGGTGTCAGATTTGAGGTGTTCACTGACCATAAGAGCTTGAGGTATCTCTTCTCTCAAAATGAATTAAACCTGCGACAGAGGAGATGGATTGAGTTCCTCAAGGACTACGACTTCGATCTTCAGTATCATCCAAGAAAGGCGAATGTCGTAGCAGATGCTCTTAGCAAGAAGAGGTCTTTACTCTAGCAGGATTGGAAGATGTTGGAGGAGGTTGTCTGTGCGATGACCGAGTTAGAGCCAGCATTATGTTAGGCTTTGTAGCTCAGTTTTCCATTCGGTCTACTGTGCTTGATTAGGTGATTGAGCAGCAGAAGACTGATCCTAGGCTTTAGGAGTTGGTGGGCAAGGCGGGCATTGCTCGTGATAAAGATGGTGTGATTAGGTTCCATCACCGAGTATGTGTTCTCGATATAGTGGATGTCCGTGAGCATGTATTAGCAGAAGCTCATAGGTCGAGATTCTCTATTCATCCGAGCAACACTAAGAGGTACCAGGATTTGAAGAGATCATTTTGGTGGTCTGGCATGAAGAAGGATGTGGCGGATTCTGTATCCAGGTGTTTAATATGACAACAAGTGAAGGCCGAGCGGCAGCGACCATCTAGTCTTATGCAAAACATGGAAATCCCAGTATGGAAGTGGGAGTCCATCACCATGGATTTTGTAACGGGTTTGCCCAGATCAGTGAGAGGCAATGACTCATTTTGGATGATTATAGATAGATTCTCTAAGTATGCACATTTCTTGCCTATGAAGAAGAAGCAGTTAGTTAAGAGTTTGGATATGTTGTATGTTAGTAGCATTGTTAGGTTGCATGGTGTGCCGAAGTCGATCATTTCGGACTGAGATCTGAGATTTACTTCGAGGTTGTGGAAGGGTCTTCAGGATGCATTAGGTTCAGAATTGAAGCTTAGTTCGGCGTTCCATCCCCAGACAGATGGACAGTCCGAGAGGACTATCTAGATGCTCGAGGATATGTTGAGAGCGTGTGTGCTGGATTGGAAGGGTGATTGGGAGCATCATTTACCGCTTGTGGAGTTCGCATAAAACAATAGTTTTCATGCGAGTATTGTTATGGCTCCATTTGAGGCGTTGTATGGAAGGCCTTGTAGATCTTCTTTACGTTGGGAGGAGACTGGTGATAGGCAGTTGATTGGTTCGGAGTTAGTGCAGGATTTCGGATAAAATCCAACTTATCAGGAAGAGGCTCGTTGCAGTGCAAGATAGGCAGAAGAGTTACGCCGACAATAGAATAAGGATTTGGAGTTCGAGGTTGGCAAGTGTAGACTCAAGATTTGGCCCATCCCTGCAAAGCTCTTTGGCCCATTAAGCCGTTTGACCATTTGTTGACCAGCCTCGGATCCCATGTAGACGGCAGCATCGATGGCCGCCGACTACTGGTTGGCGGCAATCCCCCTAGACGCTGACCCAGACCGGCGTCCACCTCCCTGGATGTCTACATGAGGTTGGCGGCCTGATCTCTGGACGTCAACAGGGTTTACTTGGTTTGCGCAACTAACCCGAGATTCCAGCCCACTTGCACCATTCTCTCGGCATGCAACGCATGTAGCCGTTCCCACGGGCATATGGGCCACCTAGGCACCCCCTTGACCCAGTAAAAATCCTACATGGCCTCTACCCATTGGTGGAGCACTTAGCCAAGGATTGCCAAGTATGCAAGTGTGTTTCTTCACACTTGAGCATCCAAGGCTCTCAACCCTGAGCTCCACTATCTATATAATAGCCCTTTGAGCCCTCTGGCAAGGGGGGAGAGGCTAGACGTCCTTATGCTGCCACTTTGAGAGAAGAGAGAGAATTTGCATCTTACCTTACCATTCATCCTCTCCCTTTTCTCTTCATTCGGGACGTCTAGAAGGGTTGCTTTAGAGCTGGAGGAGCCCTACAATGAGCTAACAACGCCAACAACGAGGATCTACACCCTCCTCCTCTCTCTCTTCTCTTACTTTCTTTGTAGCTAACTTGCATATTCCACACACTTTCCCACACACCCTAGGCACGTAGGGCATTTCCCTATACACCTAAAAAGGGGTTTCCCAACCAAAAATGGAGGAAGAAGGGTGGTCATAGCATTTGGCCACCCCTCTTCTCAAGCCCGCAACCGTACGGGACTCGCCTTTTGGGCTTTCCTTTCTTCCTTCTGAACATTTGCTACACTGCATTTAGTCTAATAGAGGTTTGTTTGTGGCAGTAATATTGTGAACGTGACCGTGGAGCTCTCCTCCTTTGGCCGGCCGAAGAAGAGAAGTTGGAGCCCCATCTCCGCCCGCTGCGTGAGGCTACTACAACAACGTGGTCAAAGTACTTCCTTGGGCACAGGTAAGGCCTTGGCGATCACAAACCTCCCCTTTCATCTCTGGTTTTCTTTGTTTCCTCCTTAGTCAACCTAGTCAACCGGGCAGTCAACCAAGTCAACCAACAATCCATCATCGCCAACGAGAGACCAGTGACGTTCGCGAGAACCCGGAGGACATCCACCGTCGACAGCGGGGATACGGCCGGAGGCCAAAACGGATCGTCCACAGCCTCTTCTCTGGCGATCACGGTGGGACCAGCAGTGCTGCCACGGTTTCTGTGCATCCAGGTAGACGTCCAGTGATCTTGCCGCCTATCTAGGTAAGCGTCCACATTTCCTGCCGTTGAGTGTGTTTCAGCGTCCACCTCCCTTGTCGTTTATTATCTGTCAACGTTCGTCGATCCTGCCGTCTATTATTTGATCATGAATTCTGCGTCCACCATCTTGACGTTTAGTGTCACAGTGGCATGCTTTTCCCTGTTTTTCTGATTGTTTTGTTGTGATTTTGTTTCTTGTTTGCTTACTGATTGTCACTGACGGTCCTCAGTCATTAGGGGGTCATCTTCCTTCTCTCTTCTAGCCTCCCCTCACATTTCTAGGATCACCCTTCTTCGGTTTACGACCTTTTACTCGGGGATTCCCTCTCAGGTAAATCGGGTTGACTCCGAAGAAAACTCTATAAGTCCCTAAATTCCGTGGATTCCCTCACGGTACGGGGCAGGAGGACCTTACACCTTCCTATTTAGTTCACCTACTCATCCGGGTTTGAGTAAGATTTGAGAGAACCGTCCAAATCAAGTCAAGTCAAAGTAATACACGACCTTGATCTTTAAAACTTTTGAGACGTTGTTTGATAACATTGATTGGTAGAAATTCATACTTCTGCTGAAAACATGTAATCACTTCAACTTAGAACATTTTAAAATCCATAGGTTGTGTGCTAATGGATACTTGGTTGGACCCTGTTGACATGTCTAATAAACCGGCATTTGAATATGATGATAACATCAATGATGAGATTGTCGGTATGATTAACAATGATGTTCAACCTGAAGAGTCAGTTCAGTCATCTTCTCAAGCCGACAATGAGAAGTTAGCTTGAGGGTCAACCCCACTCACGCCCATAACGCCCAGAAGACCCCGAGTTTTCCAACTCATGTCCCGCTATTCGCCCGACGATATCATTTCTATGCTTTCCAGGCATACCATTCGGGCAGCAGCTTCTCCTTCCCCCATCCCATTCTCCCTTCCATGCTTCCTCATCTAGGCCCGCTCCTAGGCCTCTCACCCCTTCCCGGACTCCTATATCCCCCATCCCTATCTCCACTCCTGTTCCTCCCACTCCTTTACCTACTTCTACCCCAATTCCTCAACCCATTCACCCATCTCATATCCAAACACTCCTCCCGCTCAATCCGAGTCCATGTCCCGGTCTGAGACAAAGGGTCTCATTAGGAAGCTCTTAGCTGAATCCTTGTCTCTTTCCAAGCCTCATTCACTCCAAAACTACTGCAAGCTCCCCACGCTTATTTCCCTCCGGGCTTCAAGGCCCCAAAGTATCGCAAGTACGACGGACCTCCGATCCCCAATTCCATCTTGCTGGCTTCACCATGGACTCCCACCGATGGCTGTACGATCGTGTCCTCTTAGTCCACCTCTTCCAACAATCGTTAGAAAGGGAGGCTTTGAGTGGTTTACCTTTTTGCCCGCATCGGATCTTGTCAACTTTGACATAGTCTCCGAACGCTTCATCTCCCATTTTTCCTACATGGCCACTCAAGTTCCCACACTCCCCGACTTGGTGGCGGAAAAGATGAAGGCGAACGAAGACTTCGTCACCTATGCCAACCGATGGAGGTCCATGGCCTCGAGAGCCGACATTCCCATCCCGGAGTCCCAAGCTATAACCTTGCTGATCACCAACACCACCCCTGTGCTCCGTTCCATTCTAATGCTAAGTGAGTTCCCTTCCTTCTCACATCTTTATAACAGAGCCAGGGTGATTGAAAATCAGATCAAAGACTCCTCTCTCCCACATTTCTTCGAAGGGAAGCCAAAGGCACGTAAGGCTCCCGCGGCACCCACCACCGAGGGGGTAACCATTATGAGTCTGTCAGTGCCTGCAGCCAGCCTTTGAGGCCTCCCAACAAATCTCACATCCTCCTTCCAACCCTTCCAACCCTTCTTCCAACCTCACCAATTCCCATCTCACCCCTCTAAGCCTTACTCTGCCGTTCCCCCTCTTCCGATACACCCGACCTGGCCCCAAAAGGTCACACTACCCTCCTCTACCTGAGACTCTCGAGGACGTGTTCTTCGCTCTCATGTCCTGCGATGCGATTCAACTCCCTCCACAACGGGAGAACATCAATCCGAGGGTCGATACCTCTAAGTACTGCCCATATCATAGGGCCCATGGTCACTTCATCTACAATTGCTTTACCTTCCGTGACTGGGTCTATGATATGAATGACCAAGGTAGGATCAACTGGGATGATGTCAAGGTGGCCATAGCCAAGTCTAGGTACACCAAAAAGGACCTTGGCATTTTCAATAACCCTCTCCCCAACCGCCAAAGCAACAATCCCTCCTCCTCTAAAACCCGTGAGAGCGTGCATACCATCGTACACCTAGGACCTCGGGTTGTGAGGAGAGAACAACAGTGGGGGTAGAAGGTTTCGAGGAATGGTATCCGTGTCCCACTGCCGAGTCTCAGGAGCCTTTTATCTCGGTAGATGCCATCCTCGACGAGAAACCATTAGTGCTCATCCGTCCTCCCCAAGATGCTCATCCCACTATCTCCACTTCTCCTGCCGATGAGTCATCTTTCAGACCCCTCCAGCTTATCCGTCCTCAGTCTCAGGAGGCCGTGCATGTCACGCTCCGAAACCGAATTGTTCCTCCACCTCAGCGGCCATCCCAAGATGAGGAGGATAATGGGCCTCCGCCCCCGGCCGGCACCGAATATGATATTCTCCAACATCTGATAAGACTCCTCGAGGGTATCTATTTTAGAATTGATTCGGCGGTCGCCATCACACCAATCCACTCTTCTCCAATTCCTCCAGAAAATCATGGTTAATGATGACCTCCCTCCTAGTGGGGTCACCGGCGCCATTCTCTCCCTCACCCAAGGACCCTCAATTTCTTTCTCGGACAAGATCTTGCCGCCCTCGAGTGTCGTTCCCTTCCTCTTTGTCTCACCATCAACCTCAATGGGGTTTCGGTGGACTCCACTCTCATCGACACCGAGGCATCCATCAATGTTTGTCTGATGAGACCCTTAAGCAATTGGGTTTAGGGGAAGAGAACTTGGAGAAAAGCTGTTCCACCATCGCCGCCTACGACAACTCCAAAAGGGTTGCCAAAGGAAAAATTGTTCTTAAGCTAGAAGTCGGACCTGTCACCATGTCCACCGAGTTCCTAGTCCTTGATGTCGACCCGGCCTACAAGGCCATCCTCGGTCGTCCCTGGCTAGAACAGACTCTAGGGGTCCCTTCCACCGCCTACCAATGCTTCAAATTCCCTTTCAATGGGCGGGTGATCAAGATTAAGAGCATTCCCATTCTGGAGACCCTCAATGCCATTACCTCGGAACAGATGCCGCACCTATTCATTCCGGATAAAGGGAAGAACCTGTCATGTCAATCTTTGACTTCCCCTTACCCTGTGACCTCGGCCAGCCTCCCAAGCCCGATGTAGAACCCCATGTCCCATGTCCTCCCGGAAAAGGTTGGGAAGTTATGGCCAACATCGGCTATGTTCATGGCCGTTTTTGGGCACGGATGAAAAGGGAGAGACCCAGAGCGTTC
Organism: Colocasia esculenta; assembly: GCA_014218235.1. Classification (NCBI taxonomy): domain Eukaryota; kingdom Viridiplantae; phylum Streptophyta; class Magnoliopsida; order Alismatales; family Araceae; genus Colocasia; species Colocasia esculenta. The sequence goes on from CM024754.1 coordinate 109,209,546, forward strand.
AGGCAATCAGGAGGTTGTTACCCAAAGCCGGTCTTGGTTTCCACCCAGACCCTATCCATCCGGACCCATTCATACCATATCAACCCCTTACCTGGACTTTAAAGGAGCATTTTGTCCAGGGGCCGACCCAGTTGGGGACCAGAGAGCCCATAATTGAAGAAATTCCTTGCTCTGAGAGTGAGGATGAAGAAGAGGAAGAAGATGCCCAAATAGAAGACATTTCTGATGATTTTGGCCTCCTCTCCCTCTTTGGTTCTAATCTCCCTTCTCCCCCATCATCACCACCATCATCTCCATCTCCTTCTATTTCCGCGTCTAATCCCCTTCTTTCCCCTCCTGTCCTCTCTCCATCCCTCATCTCGCCAGTCGAGGCTACCTTGAGTTAGCAACTCATGGTTCTTGGCCTTGACTCCAAAAAAAAAACGCCAATTTTGAAAATTGGAAATCCGAGGTCTCCATTGAGCACCCCTCCTCTCTGGAACCTCTTCCGCTCGGCCAGGGGCCGACGCTTTCTGGCCTAAGCTCCTCTTCCCCTTACCCCTTTAGGGGCACTTCCCTTGTACATAGTTTTGTACATAGCAGTCATGTAAATAATGGTCTAGATTCTAGTTTAGAGTCAGGTCTAGAGGCTAGTCTAGAGTCTGGTTTAAGTCTAGGAGAGTCTAGTTCCTGTCACCCATGTGTGTGCAAGGAGAAGGGTAGGCAAGTTCCTGCCCGTTTTGTTATGGCCTTGGCCGAGAGATGTGCTAAGTTAAGTCAGGTGCCAGAATTTCTTGAGGACCCTGCTCTCGCAGAATCAGATTTTGAAGAAGGTGACTCCGAAGATGACGGTCTAGGTGTCTATCTGCTAGATTTTAATGAGGAGGATGAGTCGGGAGATCCTGGGTTAGGAGAAGAGGACCCAATGAGCTCCTATGTGGATGGCACAAAGAGGTTCGACGAGCCAACCATGGCTGCTGACGAGCCTACTAAAGAGGTCAACCTTGGCACTGAAGAATCCCCGAAGACATTTTGATTAGTGCCAACTTGAGTGTTAAGAAGAAGAAGCTTTGGTAGCCATTCTCAAAGAATTTTCTGACGGATTTGCTTGGTCTTATTGTTGCCCAGCTAGCTAGCCCAGAGGGGGGGTGAATGGGTTATTAAAACTTCGATGTTTGATTAAAACCTGTTTACTGAAAAGATTGCACAACTTAATAACAGGTTAGAGTTAGAGCAAACAAGACAACAATCACACAAAACACAACCACAAGACACAGGATTTTTATCCTGGTTCGGAACTCCTCTCCACAGGAGACCTACGTCCAGTCCCTGAGCAATACCTCAGGATTTTACTACCAAGGGTACAATCCCCCTTAAGGATCCTTACACCCAGCCTCAACTGGTCTTCCTTCAACCTGAAGGGTACAACAACCACCCTGGATACCACCAGGTCTTCCTTCGTCCAGAAGGGAACAACAACCACCCTGGATACCACCAGGTCTTCCTTCGTCGAAGGGAACACACTAATCAGAAAAAGGTTGTGAAAACAGGCTTCAGATTCTAGCTTGACCAGCTACAACCTGAAGCTCCTAGGCCCCTGAGAGAGAAAGAGATTTAACAAGGTTTTTCTCTCCAAGGACCACACAGGCTCTTACAAATTTGAGGATTCCTTTTGAGCACAGTGAGCTAAGAGCTTAGAACAAGGTTTGGAGTGGAGGCTTCGCTCTTCTTCAAAGTTCTAAAGATTCTAAGAGATGGATTTCTTTCTTCTTCTAAAATCCAGCGCAGTTCCTCCCTCTATCTCTATGTATGTTGCTTTTCGTCTTGAGTCTTCTATTTAAACTGCTGATTCAAATTCGAACGTTGAAATGTCCGTTGTCTCTTATCCTTGTGTACGTTAGACTGGTTACTGAGGAAGCTTCTGATCGTCAGTCTTTTATCCTGGTGTACACGCCAAAGAGATGTCATAGAACTTTGTATCTTGTGTCCAACGTTGTCCAGATGAGTCTTGTCAGATATCTGTAAGCATATCATCAATAAATAGAAGACAGCTAGGACTGCTGTCTATTGTTAGTTGAGATGGAACAGATATTGCAGTATATAGCAAAGCTCCTTTCTGTCCAAGAAAAAGTACGTAGACAGAGTAGCATAGAAATGGAAGATATTGTCTGCATGCATGGGAGATACGATCGGAGAGCATTAATGCAAAGCAGTCAACGGACAAGATATGACTTTGACTTTTCAACGCTATTAAAAAGCATTATACTGATGCATCAAGAAATTCGATAAAAGAATCTTGCTGACTTCATAACTTATGAAATCGTTATGAATTAAGCAAGTCGTTGTGAGCTCTAAAGAAATCGTTGCGAGAAATCGTTATGACTAATAAAGAAGTCGTTACGCGAAATCGTTATGACTATAAAGAAGTCGTTGCGCGAAATCTGTTATGACTAACAAAGAAGTCGTTGCGCGAAATCGTTATGACAAATAAAGAAGTCGTTGCGCGAAATCGTTATGACTAACAAAGAAGTCGTTGCGCGAAATCGTTATGACTAATAAAGAAGTCGTTGCGCGAAATCGTTATGACTAACAAAGAAGTCGTTGCGCGAAATCGTTATGACAATAAAAGTC